>ML404852.1:0-162755 GCA_005239525.1 Nicotiana knightiana
GCCCGTTTAGCCCGCGGGCCCGGGTCGGTCCCGGGTCGGGCCCGGCCCACCTGCCACCCTTACGCCTACCCTTTCCCGCAATCGCACTGTGTAAGTTTGGGCAGTAGCACATTTTCTTCTATGCGATCGCATTAGCCTCCCCGCGATCGCATAGCACATTTGGCCAGCAACAATATTTCCTCTATGCGATCACACTATCTCGTCCGCGATAGCAATACTTTAAATACCTGGGCAGAATATAAACTTCCAAAAATGAAGGTTAGGCCATTTTAAACATATTTTTGACTTCTAGAGCTTGATTCTTGGCGATTTTTGAAGGGTTTTTCACACAAATCGAATGGGTAAGTGTTCTTCCACTAGAATTAATTATATTTCATGAATTAGTTCTTATTTTTATCATTTAATTTGTGTTTTGGGTTCCTTCGTTGGCTATTTGACTTTACTAGACTTAACCGAATATTCTAATTCTCTTATCATTATGCTATATTTTCTTCTTAGCTTGCCTAATTGACTATAATTAGTGTCATCTAGCCTTATAGTAGACTAGCCGTAGTTGGAACATCTATTCGTTGGAGTCAAGCATGCCCGTGAGTCTTACTTTGTGATTTATATGACAATTCCTTTAAGTACTACTTAGGTCTAATTGTTAGACATTTATGTTATTTGTATATCCTTGATGTTGCCTATTACTGAGCCTTTGTTGAAGTTGAGTTTATTCCGTGAAGTTAACTGTTTAGGTGAGATTGGTTATAGCTGTTTCCCTTGCCGGGATTGTGTGGTTTCTCTTATTATTCCGTTGTTGATGATGTTGTTTGCCTTGTTGACTCCCTTTCCGGGATGGTATGATTTCTATTGTTGTTTATATTGTTGATGATACTGTTTTCGTTGTTGACTCCCTTGACGGGATGTTGTGATTTATGGTTCTTATTGTTGGTTTCCCTTGTTAAATTGTTGTTTAGGTTATGTTGGCACGAGGGGACATGTCGTGCCATGTTTATGTTATGTTAGCACGAGGGGACACGCCGTGCCATGTTTATGTTATTTAGCATGAGGTGACATTCCGTGCCATGTTTATGTTATGTTAGCACGAGGGGACATGTCGTGCCATGTTTATGTTATTTAGCACGAGGGGACATTCCGTGCCATGTTTATGTTATGTTAGCACGAGGGGACATGTCGTGCCATGTTTATGTTATTTAGCACGAGGGGACATTTCGTGCCATGTTATGTTATGTTAGCACGAGGGGCAATTCCGTGCCATGTTTATGTTATTTAGCACGATGGGACATTTCGTGTCGTGTTTATGTTATCTAGCACGAGGGGACATTCCGTGCCGTATTTATGCATTATTATTTCCATTGTTCCTGCTTGCTATTTACTGTATTTATTGGCAAGATTTGATATTCCTCCTGTATTGCATGGAAATTTCTGAGTTACGGACTGAGTTCCGGTGGATAAATCTTGAGGAGATTTTGATCAAGGGATTTTATTGAAAAGTATATTTGAAAAAGCAATGGTTTTGAAATGATTATATTTGAATGAATTTTACATCGAATGTATATTTGAAAAGCACTAGTCTTGCCTAAAATGATATTTGGAAGTCAATTATTGGGAAAACCTCTTTGGAAAGCTTCGTATTTTGAAAGAAACTATGTTTTACGTAATTCTCTCTATTAATTATACTTATATCTACTTTTGGAGAAAGTATGTTTTCAAAGTAAACTCTTCCATACTAAAATGATTTTATTTGCAAAAGTTTTTCATATGAACTGTTGTTTAAAGATTTCTACCAGTTATGAATTTCAATGGCTAAGGCCCGATGTGAACAAACCGACGTGGAGTTGAGTTATCGGTGTTCTCTATTGTACTGTGTTTCCTTTCGATTCAGCTTATTTTGCTGTCTATCTTTTTGTATACTTTTGTACTGTTTCGTGATTGATTTCTGTAATTCCTTCCGCTTTATATTGTTATTGTTGTAAATTATTCCGTGAAGTCTTAGATAGATGTAACGTTTGTTCATTTCTATATTCATGTTATTTATTTTGTAGACTAGTGGTGTCTTGACTAGTCCTCGTCACTACTTCACCAAGGTTAGTGTTGATACTTACTGGGCACCGTTGTGGTGTGCTCATACTATATTTCTGCACATTTTTGTGTGCAGATCCAGGTATATATTGTAGTAGCTGTGTGGATGATCGCCGAGGAGACTCAAGGTAACCTGCTGATGCGTTCACAGGTGTCGGAGTCACCTTCTTCGTATTTATTATTCATACATTGTTGTATTTATTTCCAAACAGTTGTACTTAGAAGTTGTAGAAGATTCGTAGAGCTTATGACTCGTACTACCGGTTTTGGGAAAGTTTGTATATTCTGTTGAGATTCTATTTCAAGACTGTTTGTTTTCCTTTTATTTTTGTTGTTATTCAGTAACTGCTAGGCTTACCTAGTCCCTAAGACTAAGTGCCATCACGATACCCAACTGAAAGAATTTGGGTCGTGACAAGTTGGTATCAGAGCTCTAGGTTCATAGGTGCTACGAGTCATAAGCGAGTTTAGTAGAGTCTTGCGGATCGGTACGGAGACGTCTGTACTTATCTTCGAGAGGCTACAGAACTATTAGGACAATTTCACTTCCTTCATTCCTATCGTGCTAGTTTATTGATCTTGAAGTTTGAACTTATTGTTCCATTCTCTCACCGATGGTGAGGACATGAACAGCGGTTCTTGATGATGTTACCCCGAAGGAAGTGTCGCAAGGGTCAGAGACAGAGGACAATGAGGAGCACGTGCCGCAGTTAAGATGCCTATCAGAGCACCCGTTGAGGTGTCGCCAGTAGTTCTAGTTGGGGAACAGGTACTAGGGGTGCCTGTTGCTACCCCGGACTTCAGGAGACCTGAACGCAATTTTGAGTATAAGTGGTACATTGACTCAGGAAGGGTTGATTCTAGTCCACCAGTTGCTTCATAGATCAGGGTAGGAGTTCAGACTCCCACCGTCTACACTTCAGAGTAGCGAGATCACATTGGTCAGGTACCCGTTGTCATGACAGCACGACATGTGGTTTCAGTTCAGCCCGTGGTTAGGACAGTAGCCTCAGAGGAAGAATACCTTGGACTTGAGAGGTACAGAAAGTATCACCCTTCTATCTTTCACTGGATTGGTGGAAGATGGTGCCCAGGGTTTCCCGGAGAAGTGTCACTATATTCTTAGCGCTTCGGGTATTGTGGAGATGAGCAGGTTTGTTTTTGTCATGTCTCAGGTTCAGAGTAGCGGGTGGATCAGTGGTGGCGGAATATGAGTTGGGTCACCTGACTGAGTTAGCTTCACTAGCATGGATTCAGTTTTCGGGGATGCTTTGAGGGAGGTTGCACCTTAGTTCCTTTGGGATGTACGGCGCGTGGAGTTTGAGCAATTGCGTCAGGGCACTATGTCACTATGAGAGCATGCCGTTAGATTCAGTGAGTGAGCCAGACATGCACTACACTTGGTTGCTTCATCTGGGAGATGAGTCCGTAGAGTTATTTGGGAGATTCAGACATGATATTCGATTTAGCGGGACTCGAGAGTTAGAGTAGGATGCCTAATTTCAGCAGGTAGTAGGGATCGCTTGCCGGTTAGAGTGCTCGTGGGACCGGGAGTGAGAGGATAGACGAGATCAGAGAGAGTTCAGGGAAGCAATGAGGCCTCGTAGATCGGAGGAATCTACTGGTCCGTATTATGGGGGCAAGGTACGACACGGTAAAAGTTTTGTGGGTCAACCAGTTCAATTTGCATTACCAGCTTCGCATGGGATTTCAGGTAATCATGGGTCTTAGAGGATTCGTATTATTGTTTTTTCCACAGCCATGTCGGCAGCGAGATTGTTTTCAGTGCGGAGATGTTAGCCACAGGGTGAGAGATTGTCCCAAGATTCAGGTAGGTGTGTGGTAGCAGGGTATTTAGGTGAGTAGAGGGCGCCTAAGAGGGGGAGACCCGACCCGTTGATGTGTTGCATATAGTAGGCCGGAGGCCGATGTGCCAAATATTATCACACAGGTATGTTTTGATGTGTACAGAGGGGCACCAATTGTATTTCATTATAGCTCTGCTGGTCAGAACGAGCTACCTTATTTGTTGTTTCATTTCTGAGCGAGTTCCATGTTTTGCACCCCATTTTGTGTTTACTCCTGTTGGGAGATTCTATGAGTAGTAGCCCGTGTCTATCGATGTTTTATTCATTCTTGATAGTAGTGAAACTGGCAGTGAGTCCTTGTTGTTCTTCGTGGTAAGCTTTATGTGATTTTCCTAAATATTTTGCTTACGAGTTGTGATTTGATACTCCATCGAGATGTGAGTTCAGTTAGCGTTATGATTTTATCAGCTGAGATGAATTAGTGGAGGAATTTCGATTGGTATGATATATTTTCGGTATGTGATTCAGAGTTGAGGACGAGGTCCTCGTGATATTTGTGATTCGATATGTTTGGACCGGGCTGAGTACCGTAGTGAAGATTTTTTTTTAGGATGGTATCCTTGTGATTTGTTCATATGCTTTGCTTCTTTCTTGTTATATTGCTTTTGGTAAGTCAGTACTGATAGAGACTTGTGCCTATGGGCTTGTTTGATAGTTCCTTTATATGTTTCCATTTTCATATTCAGTCATTTCGTTATGTGTTTTCTTTAGTTTAGTTTGCGGGATGTGTGCCCGGTGGTGTCAGTTATGGCTGGTGACTCGGGTGTTTAATAATGAAGACTTCGTGTTCATTGCATCATTATCAGTGTTATGGGGTTTGGGAACAGAGTTCTTTCAGATGTGGGGCTAATTGCCAATGTCGAGTTGATTTCGAGCAGCTATCGTGATCAAAAGCGTTATATGAGCCTATGTGTGATGTACTATGTTGTGTGGCCGTGCCTTGTGGGTGGAGTCATGAGTTGATGCTAATTGAGACTAATGACGGATATGGATTTAGAATCGGGTCTTTTGTAAATGAGTAGAGGTAGGAGGCTTATCAGTGGTGATGTGAAGGCTATATTGCAGTTGTGATTGTTTCGTCAGACTTTCGTGGATTGGGGTGACGTGGGATCACACGCAGGTATGTGTTAGAAGTGTACAATCAGTGATTGGATGAGTTCAAGGTGAATCCTGGCACGTTCGAGGACGAACGTTTGTTTAAGAGGGGGAGGATGTGATGACCCAAAAGGTCATCCCATATATTTCTAGCTAATTTTGTGTTCCGAGGTCGTGAAAACCTCCTTATATCTCACCTTAATTTGCGTGCATAGCCCGGGCGTGTAGCCGGGAAGCCTTTATGTGAAAAACTGATAAAAATGATAATTTTATATTAAATTTTTTAATAAAGTTGACTTCGATCAACGTTTTTGGTAAATGGACCGGGACCCGTGATTTGACGGTCCCGCAGGGTCCGTAGGAAAATATGGGACTGAGGCGTATGCCCGGAATCAAATTCCGAGGTCCCAAGTCTGAGAAATGATTTTTTTAAAGAAAATTATTTTTCGAAAAATATAAAGGTTTTTGAAAATGAAATGTTATGTGAAACCTGTGGTATCGGGACCGTATCTTGGTTCTGGAGCCCGGTACAGGTTCAATATGATTTATATGTGTTATATGTGAAGTTTGGTATGAAACGGACTTCGTTTGGCGTGATTCGGACCTTAAATGCAAAATTTGATGTTTAAAGAAGTTTTGAGGAATTTCATTGATTTTTGGTTTGATTCGTCGTTTTAGTGTCGTTTTATGTGGTTTGAAACCTCGAGCAAGTTCCATGTTAGGTTATATGGCTTGTGTGTGTGGTTGGACGGTATTCCGGGAGCCTCAGGTGTGTTTCGGATAGGCTTCAGGTCAAATTTCCTTATTTTTCTACTGCTGAACCTGCCTTCTGGTTTCCTTCTATGCGATCGCATAGGAGAAGCCGCGATCGCATAGAGTCTCTTTGAGCAGCCCAGATTTCCCTTCAATGCAATCGCATTGTCGTGTCCGCGATCGCAAAAGCCCACTTCCATCTCCTTCTTTGCGATCGCATATTCTCAACCGCGTTCGCATAGATCTGTATTTTTGGGCAACAGACAATTCCTTCACTGCGATCGCCTACCCTTTTCCGCGATCGCACTGTGTAAGTTTGGGCAGTAGAACATTTTCTTCTATGCAATTGCATTAGCCTCCCCGCGATCGCATAGCACGTTTGACCAGCAACATTATTTCTTCTACGAGATCGCACTATCTCGTCCGTGATCGCAATACTTTAAATACCTGGGCATAATATAAACTTCCAAGAACGAGGGTTAGACCATTTTTAAATACTTCTAAAGCTCGATTCTTGGCGATTTTTGAAGAGTTTTTCACACAAATCGAATGGGTAAGTGTTCTTCCACTAGAATTAATTATATTTCATGAATTAGTTCTTGCTTTTATTATTTAATTTGTGTTTTGGGTTGAGGGGATTGTGGGTTTTGAAAGAAAATTCCTAAAATGAAAAAAAACATGTTTTGAAGGACCAAATGTTATCGGAATTGGGTAAATTTAGTACGGGTGAACTCGTATCAAAATGGGTAATCGGAATTTGTAAAATTTGCCGGGTTTCGAGGTGCGGGCCCAGGGGGGACAATTTTTATAATTTTGTAAAGATTGAGACTTTATTATTCGGAATAGTTCCTTATACGTTTTGTGTGTATTTTGAAGTTGTTTTAGTTGATTGTGAGCCGTCCGGAGGTCTTTCCGCCCGAGAAGTCTATTTTTGAGTACCGGATTGTCGTCTTTGAGGTAAGTATCTTGTCTAACCTTGTGTGCGGGAACTACCCCTTAGGATTAAGTCTTCCTTGTTGATGGTAGTCCGAGTAAGCGAGGTGATGAGTGTGTACTCAGACTTATTTGCAATTAGATTGGCCTTTTTGGATTCGTAGGTTCTTATATTACCTGTGTATGATTTGTAATTGTTACATTTGAATCCTTGGTTGTTAATTTCATCCCTTCCTGTTTAAATTAGAATTACTTATCTTTTGGATTCCTTCGTTGGCTATTTGACTTTACTAGACTTAACCGAATATTCTACTTCTCTTATCATCATGCTATATTTTTTTCCTAGCTTGCCTGATTGACTATAATTAGTGTCATTTAGCCTTATAGTCGACTAGCCATAGTTGGAACATCTATTCGTTGGAGTCAAGCATGCCCGTGAGTCTTACTTTGTGATTTATATGACAATTCCCTTAAGTGCTACTTAGGTCTAATTGTTAGACATTTATGTTATTGGTATTTCCTTGATGTTGCCTATTACTGAGCCTTTGTTGAAGTTGAGTTTATTCTGTGAAGTTAACTGTTTAGGTGAGATTGGTTATAGCTGTTTCCCTTGCCAGGATTGTGTGGTTTCTCTTATTATTCCGTTGTTGATGATGTTGTTTGCGTTGTTGACTCCCTTGCCGGGATGTTATGGTTTCTATTACCGTTTATGCTGTTAATGATATTGTTTTCATTGTTGACTCCCTTGCCGGGATGGTATGATTTCTATTGTTGTTTATACTGTTGATGATACTATTTGCGTCGTTGACTCCCTTGACGGGATGTTGTGATTTATGCTTCTTATTGTTTGTTTCCCTTGTTAAATTGTTGTTTATGTTATGTTAGCACGAGGGGACATGTCGTGCCATGTTTATGTTATGTTAGCACGAGGGGACATGTCGTGCCATGTTTATGTTATTTAGCACAAGGGGACATTTCGTGCCATGTTTATGTTATGTTAACACGAGGGGACATGCCGTGCCATGTTTATGTTATTTAGCACGAGGTGACATTTCGTGCCATTTTTATGTTATGTTAGCACAAGGGGACATGCCGTGCAATGTTTATGTTATTTAGCACGAGGGGACATTCCGTGCCATGTTATGTTATGTTAGTACGAGGGGACATTCCGTGCCATGTTTATGTTATTTAGCACGAGGGGACATTCCGTGTCGTGTTTACGTTATCTAGCACGAGGGGACATTCCGTGCCGTATTTATGCATTATTATTTTCGTTGTTCCTGCTTGCTATTTACTGTATTTATTGGCAAGATTTGATATTCCTCCTGTACTGCATGGAAATTTCTGAGTTACGGACTGAGTTCCGGTGGATAAATCTTGAGGAGATTTTGATCAAGGGATTTTATTGAAAAGTATATTTGAAAAAGAAATGGTTTTGAAATGATTATATTTGAATGACTTTTACATCGAAGGTATATTTGAAAAGCACTAGTCTTGCCTAAAATGATATTTGGAAGTCAATTATTGGGAAAGCCTCTTTGGAAAGCTTCGTATTTTGAAAGAAACTATGTTTTACGTAATTCTCTCTATTAATTATACTTATATCTACTTTTGGAGAAAGTATGTTTTCAAAGTAAACTCTTTCATACTAAAATGATTTTATTTGCAAAAGTTTTTCATATGAACTGTTGTTTAAAGATTTCTACCAGTTATGGATTTCAATGGCTAAGGCCCGATGTGAACAAACCGACGTGGAGTTGAGTTATCGGTGTTCTCTATTGTACTGTGTTTCCTTTCGATTCAGCTTATTTTGCTGTCTATCTTTTTGTATAATTTGTACTGTTTCGTGATTGATTTCTGTAATTCCTTCCGCTTTATATTGTTATTGTTGTAAATTATTCCGTGAAGTCTTAGATAGATGTAACGTTTGGTCATTTCTATATTCATGTTATTTATTTTGTAGACAAGTGGTGTCTTGACTAGTCCTCGTCACTACTCCGCCGCGGTTAGTGTTGATACTTACTGGGCACCGTTGTGGTGTGCTCATACTATATTTCTGTACATTTTTGTGTGCAGATCCAGGTATATATTGTAGTAGTTGTGTGGATGATCGCCGAGGAGGCTCAAGGTAACCTGTTGCTGCGTTCGTAGGTGTCGGAGTCACCTTCTTCGTATTTATTATTCATACATTGTTGTATTTATTTCCAAACAGTTGTACTTAGAAGTTGTAGAAGATTCGTAGAGCTTATGACTAGTACTACCGGTTTTGGAAAAGTTTGTATATTCTGTTGAGATTCTATTTCAAGACTGTTAGTTTTCCTTTTATTTTTGTTGTTATTCAGTAACTGCTAGGCTTACCTAGTCCCTAAGACTAGGTGCCATCCCGATACCCAACGGGGAGAATTTGGGTCGTGACAGAAAGATAGACTTCTAAAGAAATTTTTTTTGAATCTTGAATTTTCTTTTCAACTTTCAAAAAGGAAAAAAAAATCTAAAGAATAATGAAAAATGTTTTTTTTTTGTATTTTTAGAAGAAATTAAAAGAAAATATTTTTAGATTTTTTTTTTAAAAAATTGGGGACTCAAAGAGAGACTTTTCTAAATTATGAAGTAAAAGAAAATACTTTTGGATTTTTAAAAATTGGGGTCCAAAAGAAAGACTTTCATAAAGAAGGAAGTAAAGAAAAATATTTTTTTTTGAATTTTTGAAAATTATGGTCTAAATGAAAGACTTTCTACCAAAGGAAGTAAAGGAAATACTTTTGGATTTTTTTGTGAAAATTTTGGGTTGGACCCAATAAAGGTTGCCTACGTATCTCACATCCGGTGAGAATCAAACCCGCGTAGTTCGGTGAAACTGAGTATTTTTCTCTTTTGACTTTTTATGAAATTAATCTTTACACCTCACGTCAGACTACTATAAAATCTTAGTAAAAAAAGATTATTTGTACTAAACTAGGAGAATATTTTTTTTTCTTTTTTTAATTAAAAATCCCGCTCAACTATTTTCTAAAGCCGGTCAACAACGCAAGCAAGCCTTCCAAATGATGTAACAGGTAGCACAAAAGTGGACATGATGGTCTCAAAGAGGATACTTGTCTTATACGGACCCGACCCTTGTGTCGAGTTTCGCTAAGTTAAATGCACGTGATGCAAATAAAGCGAACCTACAAGGGATATCCAGCATGAGGTTTGTTCTTCTAGGTTTAAATCCTAGTGGAGAATGTATGTAGACTAGCTTACTCGAGCGGACAACTCGAGCCGAGGAGGCTTAACTGGTGGTGCCCCCCGCCTAAAACATGTGTGACTAAAATCCTTCACCGGGTGACAAGCACCTCGGCTATCTCAAAGAAAGTGGGTTATGTCAAGCAAATGCCCAATTCTTAATTTCAAGAAGACTCAGAGGGGGTGCGTGAGAAGACAATTTATATGTACAGTTCAACAATATCAAAGCCGTAAAAAGCGAACAAGTAGTACATTAGTCACAAATAAATCACAACGTATAAAAAATTGATGAAGCCAAATAAAAAGTCAACATGTACAAGCTCGAATTCTGGTTGTCCCCAATAGAGTCGCCAGAGCTGTCACACCCCTTTTCTACCCCCTCCCCCCACCCAAAATATGTATGTGTTATGGATCTTGGGTTGAAGAGTTTTCCAATTGAAGTGATAAATTTGAGTAGGGATTATTTTATTTACAGAGTAGCCACTTGGAATTGATTTTTTCGGTGTTCCAAGTCACCTTTTATTTGAATCCCTAGTCAAAGGAAGGTGTGACTATATTTTATCGGTCCGCGAAAATAAAGTTCGGGTAAGTAATTCTGTTGACCGGGGAGAAGGTGTGAGGCGTTCCCCGAGTCCCGTGGTTCTAGCACAGTCGCTTTATTGACTTAAAACTTGGCTTGAATTAATTTTGGACAAACTGTGATTTTGTAAGATTTTCATGTTTTGCCCATCCGCTTTTATTTCTTGATTATTAATCTGTTAAATAATTTTTTTTTGGATAAATTACGTTGTCATAACCACGCTACGCAAGCGAATGCGTGATCGAGACGAAATTTATTAATTTTATCATAACAGCGCTACGCAAGCGAATCCGCGGTTATGACGAAGGTTATTAACACATTATTTACTTTTGAAAAATTATTACGTTTGTGCTTTGAGGAAACATTAATTAATATTTTTTTTAATTATTAAAAGTTACTATCGCACTATGCAAGCGAATCCGCAATTATCAGAAATAATTAAATTAAAATTAACTAAAACTATTGGATAACTTATGAAGTTATTCAATTAACTTATTGAATGTTAAATCACGCTACGCAAGCGATTTCGTAAAGTCAAAGTGTGCCTACTATTTGCCTCGCGTTTAACTTTATGATTAAGGAAAAGAAATATGAGTGGTTAAATTAATCTTAAAATAAATGACAATTGTATTTGAACAACTACCAAAATCGATGAGCTAAGACCTATAAACTTTGACTTGAGTTAGTGAAATAAAAATATGAATTCCTCGAACAAAGAAAATTAGTGGAAAAAAAAGAAAAAAAAGAAAGAAAAAAAGGTGAATTCCTTGAACAAGGCAACATGAAATAATGTAAGTAGGCTTATGGAATGAATGTCCATGGCCTTGCTAGCACAACAGGATAAATTTTCTCACAGATAAATTAAGTTGCTGACTATATCAGGAACCAGTAGAAACACATTAACTGGAAAATTAAACCCGCCTTACCAAGATTGTCATGAAAAAAATCAAGAACAAACTGATTTGATTATTTAGATAAAATGATTTTAAATTAACGAAATAATTTCCTAATAAATATGAACTTAATTAATAAAATATTTTTTTTATACTAGACAAAAATCGAAATCAAAGATAGCCTTGAAGGAGACTAGAACGTATTCATGAATTCTAAAATCATACACCATCGCTAGAGACGAAGATTCAACTAGAGGCGAAATCTTTTGACAAGAACTAAAAGAAATTAAGGGAAAAAAAGAAGAAAGAAAACTGAAATCAAAAGAAATAGCAAGTAACATCATTTTCCATCTAGATTTCGGAAGCTTGAACAGTTTTAGACATTCAAACATCTAGTGATTGACTCTTACATACAAACTAAAATCTTAACATATTTTTTCAACAAGTTTCTCCTAGTAATAAACTACATTAAAATAAATGTGCATGTGTAGAAACCAAAAGCTAAATTATTACTACAACCTCACAAGATAAGTTAAACTAGTATGCTTTAAATATTGCAGCAATGCTGAAAATATTAAACAAAACCCATAACTTCATGCTTTAGCATTTAAGATCAGTAGACAAAGACTGACCAAGGTGACGAAACAACATAATATTTCATGAGCAGAATGTATTCAAGGTCTAGAATAAACTAAAGAAATTCCAAGCATCCCATATTTCATTCGTCATTGGATCAAAAATTACAACATAAGTTGAGGAAGTTACCTAGTTCGCAGAAATATATGGAAAGCAAACGATCAGCAAACTGGAAAATAAACTCCAGTAAAACGAACCCAGCACCAACAGTCAAATTTCAGCAGCAATCAGGCCCAGAACTCAATAAGAAATAAAAACCGATGATATACTTGAAAGACTCAAAACTAAAGAAGAAATTTCAAGAGTTCATGTGCTCTTTTTTGGAACATTTTTTTTAAATAAGGAGTATGCTGAGCATTTTTTTTTTCAACTTTTAAATTTCCCCTTTTTATGATGTTCCCTCCTTTTTAAAGTGAAGAAAAGCGCTCCGTTTGTAGGAGAGGAAAGCCTTAGGAATTAGGTTTTGAGTTAAACCAATAAATCTGCCCAAATGAGTGAGAAAGGACTGTCCTTTTCTCCAATTTCAAACTCAAAAAAGAGAGTAGTTGTACTTTATGCATGGTTCAAACAGTAAAAACAACCAACTATGCACTCTACTCAATCATTCCTCTTTTACTCTTCACAAACCAATATCAACCTAGCCAAACTGATTTAAACTAGTATAAAACCAGAAAAATTCAGCACTTAATTACCTAGAAAGAAACATATTACATTGCAGTAAAAATCAGAGACTACATCAGAGGTTAAGAAGCGTATTAACAGTAAATTAATTGATCATAATGAAACTAAATAAATGACGATGCAATCAGAAGCGGATTGAGAAAATTAAAACAACGAGACAAAACTTAACCATAAACTAAAACCTAAAATTAATTACGAAGGAGAGAAAAAGAAGAAGAAAAAAAAAATAAAAAATCAGTGAAGGGAGAAAGGATTACGATTTTACTCTATGCTTGGATCCAAACTTTATTATACAGTTGCGAACGTGTAATGGAGATGACAACATATAGCCACCAAGCTCGAAACTTGGAAAAAGCCTCACTCGGTTATTTTCGAGATGGGGTCTCTGCCAAGCCTCAAATTGATGGCTTGGGTGTCTTTTGACAATGGGTAGAGAAAGTGGTGAAGGAGCGATGGCGGCAGTGACGGCGGCGGATCGGCAGGGGGTGGTCGCCGGATTTTCATCACCGGAATTCGGGGTGAAATTGACATCAATAGGAAGGTATTGAAGTACTCTATCCATTGATGTAGATATTGTAGTGTGGGGAGATCTATCACTTCATGAATTTGAGAAAAAAAGGGCGGCTAGAGTTTCGAATTTTTCTAGATTCGTGGAGATAGGAAGGTTTTTCGGGGATTTAGATTGGAAATATGGAAAGAGGAGGAGGAGACGAGGAGATGGTGAAAATTTGGGCTCGTTCCGAAGCTGGCCGCCGCCGGTGGCGAATTCCAGCAGGCGCCGCCGCTGTGGATAGCCTGCGGCGGCAGAGAGGAAAGAGAGAGTGAGGAGAAGAGTTTAGGGTTTTGGTTTGGGTTAGGGATTAATTGAAGCCAAAATTCTGATTTTTATCTTTATATATGATATGAAAGATTACATTAGGGCTACTCGATTGAAGAAGATCTGATGGCTAGGATTGACCCTTTGTTACTTAACCAAAACGACATAGTTTTGTTTAAGACTACGTCGTTTTAACCCTCTCTTGCAGCCACTTAATTGACACTAAAATTACACTCTTAGCTATCTAACCATTTCAATTTTAACCGTTTTTCTTTTAATCCTATCTTATTAACTATAATCTAATTAACCTAAATACCAACTAATAAAATAAACCTAATAAAACTCATTAGCTAACAATTGAATTAATTATATGAGAAATCAATTTGATTAACTAATAAAAAAATTAGTCAATTAAAAGAGCACACACAAAAAGAAAAGTATAGAAAATTATTTTTGGTATTTTTATGACAAGAAATTAAAAAAAAAATGCACAAAATATAAGAAAAATAACGATTGAAAGAAAATTGACACTAACAACTTTAGGAGCATTTAAATGGTGCAAAAATTAGGTATTCACAAACATAGTAAAAGTACATATATAGTGGTAAGTCTTTTCAGTATTGATTATATATTATATTTTGTTGCATAATTCTAAAATTATATTTGAAAGAAGTGTATACTTTATTTTTAGTAATAACACTGCTCCTTTTGTAGCAGCACCTATAGCAAGTCATCAGGATTTATTACTGCACAAGTAAATATATTGTGTTCTAACTCTTAATGGATAGGTATGAAATATTCAGCCTGTGCTTTATTTTTTGCTTTAATTTGATAAAATTTGTTTTCTTCAAGTGATGAATATAAACTATTTTTTTGTAAATTTTGTCTCAGGTGAACACTAGAATCTTCTCCTACTATTGATGGAGGTGGTATCTTTTTATTAATTTATTTTTATGTAGTATGTCTTTGTGAATTCTTTGTAGAATTTTGATAACATTAGAGTTTATTAAATATGATCTATATAACAAAATGAAATACCCCATATTTGTTTACTAGGATATATGAAGAGTATATATGTTTAAATTCACACTAAATTTTGTTGAATTCTTTGAATAATGAAGTGGTAAACCTTCTAATTTATTGCGTGAAAATTTTCCTGGAATAAGCATTTTATGTAAATGTAAGTAATTCTTGGAGGTGAACTAACTCCGGCTCAATCAAAGAGGCACTTATGTTGATGTAGTCTAAGTTGCTTATTTTAATATGTACAAGCTACAAGAATTGTACTTTGGATTCGTGACACTTTGTAAAATACTATATTTTTCTTGGATTTTGGATATACAATCTCTGAATGTTTGAACCAGATATTAATCATGTAAAAGTTGATTCTTTCACTGTGATGACTCATTATTTGAGATACTTACTACCTTGCAGACTTATGCAAAACAGTGTCCTCAAGAGCCCTTTTCTTTTCTTTACTTACAATATATTTATAATTTGTCGTGGCTAAATTTATAAAATCATTTCTAAATTTGCTAATATACCGTGACTTAACTAGTTTATATATAACTGAAAAGGTCTATTTTTTGTCCTTACCTGTATTAAGTATATGTTTATAAGGTTCTCACATTTTTTATTCTCAATTGTATAAATAAACTTTTGAATTTTGATTATTATTAATAAAATTGCTAATACGAGCAAATTAATTTATTATTATATCCTTTTTGTTTCGTTCCCCATTTTCATTTCGACGTTATTAAACTATATACTTGATAACTATTTCTTTTTGGAAATGAGATTTAGTTATTATACAGTAAATTCATAATATATATTTTAGAAAAGAGAAAATTATCATGATATTTAAGTTTTTAAAAAGAAATAGAAACAGATAGCTGTTAATAATATAGAGGATAAAATAGGCATTTAAAAGGGCCAATTAAGAAATGAAATGAAGAATGTCTATTTTTATTCTTCAGAAAAAGAAAACTTGTGCCTAATTGGGGTGATAAAGTTATAAGGTAAGATAGCATAAAAAAGAGAAATTAACAGTAAATTCATAAAATAATTTTTTATAAGGTAAGATAGCATAAAAAAGAAAAATTAACAGTAAATTCATAAAGTTATTTTTTGTCACTGATCGATGATCCGCCTTCATTTGCATTCCAGGCATGTGTCTTTTCTTGTTCATGGAAATTAATGTAATACACAAGAAGAGAACTTTCATCTTTTACTGTGTTCAAGGAACCATACAACGTTAAAGGATCTTATACTGTCCAATTTCAGAGGCAACGACATATTATTAAATAGTTTTCAACTGGAGAGCCAATAATTCAAGAAACGCCAACAGTTTTCCCAAGCAACCAGAGCATTAGTGTCAGCTCTATCCCAAAAATGGTATGAAGAGAACTTCTATCTAGCATGAAGCCATAAATCGTCACTCCTGCTCTATTGTTCTCAAAATATGTCACTGCAAGAAGATGCATCAAAATAAGCTACCATCACCCTGTTCGAACCAATTATGCATTAATACACGAGTTTAACTTTTGTATACTGATAGTATAATTTTTTTACATTACCATATCAATTGATCTACCATCACACGTAACTGTTTCATAGTACGCCTAAATAATAATATAGTGATATTGCACATTTTTAAAAAGGAAGAATGAGGAAATTAAATGAAATCAGCATACCTAGAGCTTGTCTTTTCTGGAACGAAATTGTACTATAGGCATACGATGGGACGAATTTCGTATTATCCAATTCATCTTCTTCATCTCCAACATCCTCTGCATCAGATGATCCATTAGAGCTCGGATTAAAATCTTGGTTGCAGGCTACTTGAGTTGCTGGAGGATTCTCAACCTTAGCCCAATCATACGAGTCTATGGTCGCGCACATGTGCCACTTTGCAGCAAGGCTCGTCACAGCTTGTGCCTTGTGTGTAATTCTGGTTGCGCTTCGCAATAGTATCATCAGCCCAGCAAGAAGGCTGATAGAACACAGCTGCATATTAAGACCAAAATATTTAGTTCCACAAATGGACAAAGGCGATCATATTCAAGATCTAGTGTCAGTGGATTCAAAATAAATGTGATCTTATTGTATGTACACATTTTCAATCTTTTCTTCACATATACACATAGTTCGAAAACTTGAAATATCAACATTTTATTTACTGCATCACATCTGCAAAAGGTAGATTTTCTCGAGCCAGTTCTGAGGGAAATAGGAAGCGGTAACAAATTAAATAAGAATGCCAAAATGAGACTATGAGAATCCATACCGCAAGTTCACCACTTTTATAGATATGAAGATCTGCATTTGGGCGTGTAGTCATGAGAAGGGAGGCAAATAGACTTGCTGTGATGAATATCAATGCCCACAAGATGAACACGCGGTACCTATGGCTAATAATTCTCAAGTGCCTCCTGATTCTGAGGTGCTCCCTCAACACTAATTCAACATCAGAATCCACATGGAAGAGTACCTGCGCAAAATCTTGTAGTCGGAGAATCTGAAGATAACAGATCAAGCGGAAAAGAACACACACTAGGAAGAACACCACAGTCCTGTAAAGCCAGGAGGTGAGCTCCAGAATGCAAGCAACGATGTTACTCATAACGACATTGCCCAAGAAGGGGAATCGAGTTCCACCTGAGCTGTACCACCAAATCTTGTATGTGATTTCAGCAGCAAAACATGGCATGACAAAAATGAATAGGATCTTCATTGATCTCTGCTATGTTTAGAAGAGAATATAAGTGCATCATATTTGCTCAATGCACAAAAAGTAATTGCTACCAAATCAAATGAGCTAACAAGAATCAACATATCACATTAGTAATTATTTTAAATTAGAAAAAAGAAATGGCTGAACGTCATAAATTCAGGTTATCTCTGAAAATAAATGATACACATAACTCCCTCTATTTCAATCTCTATTTCAATTTAAATGACACGTTGTTGAGCGTCAATTTCACTAGAAAAATAATTGGCTCTCCCATTACCTTCTGGCAAGTTGCAATTTTACTCTAGTCAATATGATAAAAAAGATTACATATTAAAATATTAGTCAAACTTCACATAGTTTGACTCTCGATTAGCAAAATGTGTTATCTACGTTTGAAACAGATGGAGTAGTTGGTTTATCAATCATAGATTGAGTATTAAATAAATAAGAAGACATGAATCCAGATTAAAACTCTAACAAGGAAAATTTTAGTTTCAGAACGATGATATCTGCAAAAGATAACAAGAGAATTTATATCCTAATTTTGAAATTATATATTATGAGTTAACACAACAAACATGCCTTTTGACGTTCGATGAATTTATAATTTCAGTGGAACAATATGATAGTCAAATCTGTAGAAATCAAGACATGCTTTTGACTGATAACTAATCAAAAACACGTACATTAAGCTGTTGTGTGTAGCAATTTCTGACTGTCTCGCTTTCGCCACAAAGTTTGTCAAGGAACAGGAACCTCCGAAGTCCATATTTCTTGTTAAACCTTGAAAGACAGATGAATGACAGAGCAGCAACGCTGCTGAGAGACAACTGAACAACACTGTCATACGGCCGACTGTGATCAGCATCACAATCGGTACAAGCCAGAAGGTAATGAGAGAGCCAAGGTACAACTACTGCCAGCCAAATAAAAACAAACCAAGATAAGCAAGCAGACCAAGTGTCAGATTGATCCACGCACATCCACTTGAACCACGTCCTAAAACTCCTCAATTCATCGTACATGTGCGAACCACTTCGGACTAATACTTTTTTGTTGAGAAGTTCTTCGTTCTCGTCCCCCATGTAAAAATATTGTCAGAATCGTATACCAATTCACTTCGTTTTCTTTACAATAGCGTTGAAATTTGTGGTTGTGGTGATAACCTTGAAAGAAAGCTGTTAGTGGAAATTTGAGAGAAGAGTTATGTAGGTGGTTGGGGGTAGAGGACTCACATGGAGACAGAGCAAAGATTGTGTATATAAAATCTGAATGGCAATGAGCTGACGTTTAGACTTTATGTGAGGCATCTTGTGAAGAGGGGCAAGAAGAAAAGTGCAACATGGCAATAAATGGTTGGCTATGTGGAATAGTGGAGTGGAGGACGACATTAAAGGATGAATCTAGTTCCTATTCCTCACACTTCAATTTTCTATTTTACCACAAAAAGAAAGTGCAAAAGCAGTGCGAATCAAAGGGTTCTGGGGTTTCTTCTGGGTTCTTGCTATCACTTGTCATTAAATACCGTCTTATTAATCAAAGTCCTGCTGTATGTTTGGATGTCCAACTTTTGTGCTTCTTTTTTGTTTTTCACGCAGTTAAAAAGTGAAGCAAGTTTTTTTAGTTCCGAATTTGACTTGAGAATATACATTTGGTCAATATCAGAAAGATAATTTCCAAACAAGCTTCTAGTCATGCCAAATGCAAGAAGGGCAAGCAAAGGAAGCAACTTCCGAAAATCACAATTACTCTAGATTAATCTATTTAAGGAAAAACACTTCTTATCTAGAATTCTTTTATTCTTTGTACTCGAGACCTTTGATTAAAGGTAAAGAAATTTTATTCATCCAACCATATCTGTTATGACGCAGATAACGAATTCAATCTCTTATTAGTAAGATTCTAATTACTAACCATTCACAGAGACAAATGGTCGTGTATCTAGGAGAAATTTTTTGATAGCTGCCACCAGGTGGCGTGTGAATGGCCCTTAATTAGAGGTCTCAGTTCGAACTCTGACCATAGAGAACTTCTTTATAGAAAACGGTTCAAACGCATTAGAGAGGCTATCACACACGAATCCAAATTTATTTGACTAGTAGATTTTACGATGATTAAACAAAATATCTATGGTAGCTATGTATACGGGTAAAACCGAGCCCACTGAGCTACCCAGTTTCTCGGTGAGGCAAATGGAGCTGGACGTGACCGTAAGGAATCGAAATTATAGCGAGGAGCGTCTCGTATCGGGGCTCGAGCAAAATACCTGCCTCGGGGGCATAGGGACCACGTGCTCCGGGTCCGGTTCGAGTCCCAAGACTTCGGAGAGCATTACCAAACAACCGCACACAACTAACAAAGGGTCGTGATGTCCGTGCCCAACCGGATATCACGGCGTGAATCTCGGCCCATATAGGCAGAAAATCAGTGATCAACGAAAAGGAAGATTTTTACCTTTCTTAGGATTGTACTTAGCATAAAATTCCCCTATTATATAAATGGGAAGCTTATTATTCATTAGACACATTGTAACGCGCATATCAAGGAAATATACTTCTGTTTCTTAAAGCTATTCAAAGTTCTTGTTCTTCTTCATAAGTTCTTCATAAGTGTTAGCTCGGAACCGAAGGCAGGTTCCTCGTTAAGCCATTAACTGAGCTCGGACTCATTCTTATCATTGGTTTGGTCATTTATTACGTCTTTTATTTACTTAATCTAAGCTTGTATCGTATTAACCAACATATCCTTAATATCACGTATAAATTTAATTGTTATCCATTTGTTAGGGTAAACAGTTTGGCGCCCACCGTGGGGCTAAGGATAATAGTGGTAATTTTGATACAAGTTTCCAAACTTGCCTACCGACCCTGAGAACAGCGTTCGCGGAGGAGCCCGATCGATAGCTCAGGGTACGCCGAGGCGAATGTGATGGGATCAATTTACAGGTGATCTTCTAAATATTACAAGCTCAACAGGCTGCGATAGCCCAGTTGCAGAATCAAAGCTGCGCCCCAGCAGAGTTGAGCCCGAACCATCCCGGGAAAACGCCCGAAGAAATGAACAAACCACGTAAAGGTCAGGTGAAGTTGAATCGGGACCACCCCCAAAATAATAAAGATTCTTGAGGAACTGACAAAGCGAGTAGAATCGGGGGAAAAGAAGATGGAAGCCAACGACAAAAAAGTGGAGACCTATAACTCCAAGGTTGATAAAATCCCAGGAGCATCCCCGATATTGAAAGGCCTGGATTCTAATAAATTTGTCGAAAAGCCCTTCCCCCCGAGCGCAACACCAAATCAAAACCCGAAGAAGTTCTGTATGCCCAAAATTCCAAAGTATAACGAGACCACGGATGCAAATGAACATGTGACCTCCTACACGTGTGCCATCAAGGGAAACAACTTAGAAGATGACAAAATTGAGTCAGTTTTTCTAAATAATTAGGAGAAACCCTGTCGAAAGGGGCAATGATATGGTATCACAACTTAACCCCTAATTCCATTGATTCGTTTGCTATGCTTGCATATGCCTTCATAAAAGCTCACGTCGGGGCCATCAAGGTCGAGACCAGAAAATCAGACATATTCAATGTGAAACATAGAGATAACAAAATGCTCAGGGAATTCGTTTTGAGGATTCAAATGGAACGAATGGACCTGCTCCAGTTGCGGACGATTGGGCCGTTTAGGCATTCACTCAAGGACTCAACCCACAAAGCTCCTTGGCCTCACATCAGCTAAATAGAATTTGATAGAGTACCCGGTGGTAACTTAGGACGACGTCCATAATAGGTACCATCAAAAATCAAAGTCGAGGATGATCAGCTCGGGGCCCCCCTTCGGTTCCGTTTATCCCATCAGAAATAAAGATAGGTCTAAAAGAGTCATCAATCATGAACTAAGACCAAACAGAGATCGGTATCAACCGTATAGCGGAGATTGAAGGGGTAGCAGATCCGGACGTAATCCTGTAAGAAATGAAAAAAGGAGCGATCGAGTCCACAATAGCTAGTGACTCATGAGTAAAAACGATTTCGACAGGCCACTCGGGCCCAGGGAGGGACCAAGTCTATCAAAATACAACTTCAGTGTCGATGATGCCGGTATCGTATCTGCCATCGAACACATCAAAGATAGAAAGTGGCCTTGGCCATTGCAGTCTGATCCTGTCCAAAGAGACCCCAACTTGATGTGTAAGTATCATGGCACTCACTGCCACATGACCGAAGACTGCCGACAATTAAGGGAAGAAGTGGCTCGGTCATTCAATAACGGGCACCTCTGGGAATTTTGAGCGATCGAGCCAAAAATCACTTCAGGAATAGGGACTCCAACAAACAAACCGAGCAAGAGAAACCTCAGCCTGATCACTGGTGGATTCGACATCCCCCAGGGGCCAATGCTAATGAACACTAAGGTATCCATTACGAGAGAAAAATGAACTCGAGATTACATGCCGGAGGGGACCATTACTTTCAACAATGAGGATGCTCAAGGCATCGTGTAACCATATAATGATGCACTGGTAATATATGTACTCATAAATAAATCTCGAGTTAAGCGTGTGTTAATTGATCCAGGTAGCTCAACCAATATCATCAGATCAAGGGTCGTAGAACAGTTGGGTCTGCAAGACCAAGTAGTGCATGCAGTCCGGGTTTTAACCAGATTCAACATGGCATGCGAAACTACTAAATGGGAGATAACCTTGTCGGTGAACACCACGGGGACCATTCAGGAAACGAAGTTTTACGTGATTGAAGGGGATATTAGATATAATGCCCTATTCGGAAGGCCATTGATTCACAACATGAGGGCAATACCCTCGACACTACACCAGGCACTGAAGTTCCCACACCAGGAGGGATTAAGACGGTTTACGGAGAGCAACCGACCGCGAAAGAAATATGCGCGGTCGATGAGGTGATCCTGATGTATGCACTCTCGACATCAAAGAACCCAAAGCCGGTTAGGAAGGAAGAAGCTAAATAGCAATCAGCGATACCCGCCTTGACCGAACTGGAGAAGCAAGGAGAAAAGGATGATGATTACAGAGTTCCTAGGTCGTTCATCACCCCTGACGATTTCGATGCAGCCAAATCAACGGTCGAAGAGCTGGAGCAAGTCATACTGATCGAACATTTGCTCGATCGGAAGGTATACCTGGGCACAGGGTTAATTCCTGAGCTCAGGAGAAAACTCATTAATTTCCTTATAGCGAACGTAGATTGTTTCGCTTGGTCCCATCTAGACATGACAGGGATCCCTTCTGAAATAACCACTCATAAGCTAAGCTTGGATCCGAACTCGGTGGCCTCAGTCCGACGTCAAGCATGCATTCATCAAAGATGAGGTATCTAAACTCCTTAGAATAGGTTCCATTCGGGAAGTTAAGCACCCAGATTGGTTGGCTAACATAGTAGTAATGCCTAAAAAGGGAAATAAATTAAGAATGTGCGTAGATTACAAAGACTTGAACAAGTCATGCCCCAAGGATTCTTTTACTTTGCCTAACATCGATCACATGACCGATGCAATGGTCGAGCACGAGATACTCAGCTTTCTCGACGCCTATTTCGGGTACAACCAAATCCGGATGGACCCGAGCAACCAAGAAAAAATTTCTTCTATCACTAAATTAGGCACCTATTGTTATAACGTAATACCGTTCGGATTAAAAAACACCGGTGCCACTTATCAACGCCTAGTAAACCGGATGTTTGAAGAACAAATAGGAAAATCAATGGAAGTTTACATTGACGACATGTTAGTTAAGTCCTTGCGAGCAGAAGACCATTTGAAACAATTGCAGGAAACCTTCAACATACTGAAGAGATACAATATGAAGTTGAACCCGGAGAAATGCACATTTGGGGTCAGATCCGGGAAGTTCCTTGGATTCATGGTGTCCAATCGAGGGATTGAGATCAATGCCGAAAAAATCAAAGCTATAGAAGATATACCATAATGGGCAGTGTCAAGGCCGTTCAGAGCTAACCGGGTGCATAGCCACCCTGGGCAGGTTCATATCAAGGTCCTCCGATAAGATACATCGGTTCTTCTCATTATCGAAGAAGTAATTTTTCGTGGACCCCGGAGTGCCAACAAGCTTTGGAAGAACTCAAATGGTACATTTCAAGTCCACACTTGCTCCATACTTCGAGCCTCAGGTTTTGATATGCGATGGAAGAATCAAACGGTGAGGCCATGAGAAGAGCCTGGAACTATTGGACAAAAGGTGCAAGGTCGCCCTAGTCCGGTTGACCGCTCGGAAATAACGAATAGAAAGATATTACAACCGAAGATCCAACCTCTGCACTTCAATATCAAGGACTTGGTGTTAAGAAAATTAACACTACACACTCGGAACTCGAATGTGGGGAAGTTGGGACGGAACTGGGAAGGACCATATCAAGTTATCGGGATTACCAGTAAGGGTTCATACAAACTCGAAGCAGGAAATGATGCACAACTACCGAAAAACTGGAACGTAACATACTTAAAGAGGTACTACTGCTAAGGTACGACCTCATTCACCTTTTTTAATATTACGAATCGAACTAACACTTGCAGGAAAAAACCAAAGGAGCATGTGACTATTAGGTCTGAAAGCACGCGCTGCACTCTTTTTCCCTCGAGCTGATTTTGTCCCAAATGGGTTTTACAGCAAGGTTTTTAATGAGGCAACAGTAAATCATGCTAACTTAGAATTGAAGACCTGTTTCTAATCGAAGTTAATGGTCTCATCAATAATATACGATCCTCTCAAGATCGACCTTGAATACTGGGGGCCAACACCCTCGGGTCAAGCTTTTTAGAAAGGAAGGAAGCAAACTTCAAGCGTGAACAGTTTAGGCTAGGTGGTTAGGATTTATTGTACGAGCCAAACGGTCAAAGTGAACTGTGCCCGCATAGGCCACCTTAGCCATAATACAAGCTTTTACACGTTTTCAATCTTGTACGTTACACACAAAAATGACAGGAAGTTTCTACCTTGATATTACACACTTTGTCTTCTTAAAAGTATCGAGCCTAAGGGCATCAAACCCAAGTCTATATTGATTACACACTGATTTCACAACGTTCAGAATGAATGTCATGAATGAGTTACGAAGCTAGAGAATAGAAGTTCTGCAACTATTCAAGGAACTAGGTTTAACCATATTTCTGAGGCAATTAGTAATGTAGTAAAAGAAACATAGTGTAGGGAGAATCATTAACATTCCCAAACATAGAGATTTAGCCTCACATATCTTAACTTCCTTATCTTGAGCATAATAAAACATTCGCCAACCCTTTCAACTTTAGTCTATATCAATACAAGTCAAAGGGATTCCAAATTAGCAATAATCCTCATGTTTTGGTTACTTAGGCATTTTATCAAACACTTGGTGGCATAAAGCTTCATAGCCCTTATTAATGGTATTTCTACACCCAACAAACCATTACCTTGCTCCTAGATAAATTCTAAAATCTCAAATTTCTTATAATCAACATCATTCTTCTTCACCAAAGATAAACAACACTCTTAACCAATAATCAACAATCAACAAACCAAACCTATAATTTTTCATGCTTTTCTATCAAACTCATCAACTCATATCTCATGAACATAGAGTCTATAATAATTAATCCAATGGTATAATCAATTAGAGGGTGAAGACATTACCTTTTTGAAGTTCAATCCTCTTGAATTTGAGTTCTAGGGTTCCTTCTCTCAACAATGATGTCCCAATCGAATATCTAATGATATGGAGGGTTTACCCATGTTAATAAGATGTTGGAAAATTGAAATTAACTTAGAATCACCATTAGAACTTACCTTGGATGGTGGAGGGACCTTTAAGGAGTTAGGTTTTTGAGTGCTTCCCTTTCTAGAGCAAATTTTTGTGTTTTGGGGTGTGGGGGATGAAGTAGGGCTTTAAAAATGACCCCCCAGGTGCATCCCCCGCACACCTGAAGGCCCAACGTCGCATCGTACCAACGCAAAATGGCAGTAGCATTGCCACAAGTGCGCGACCGCGCACGTGACTCCATGAGCGCGCACCTGGGCGTGCATATCGTGCACTGCTTTGTAAAACACACATAACTTTTTGCATAGAGATCCTTTAGGTCTCCACAATATATCATTGAAAACTATTTCAAAGGGATACAACTTTCATATTTTTAGTGTTCCAAAATTCCTTACACAATTTCATTAATTACTACTGGAAGATGGAC
The DNA here is from genome assembly GCA_005239525.1 of Nicotiana knightiana. NCBI lineage: Eukaryota > Viridiplantae > Streptophyta > Magnoliopsida > Solanales > Solanaceae > Nicotiana > Nicotiana knightiana. The sequence goes on from ML404852.1 coordinate 25,519, forward strand.
CTTTTGTAAACTTAGTCGATTTTGTCGAATCTTATGCACCTCACTCTCCATCTTGATTCTGAAACAACTATTTTTCACCCATACTAATCCCGGTAGGACTTTATATATCTAAAATATCAAATTAATACCCATTTAACATATCCACACCTAGTCCGAATATATGGGGTGTTACATTATCTCCCCATTGGGATCATTCGTCCTTGAATGATTGTCCTGATTGTAACTTCTACAAACTACGGACCTTAAACGGGTCTGGTGGAAACATGAACTTTTATTAACACTTGCATACTAAACTGAATGAATACATGAGTACTGAACTTTTGAGATACTGAACTGAATGACTACTGCATTGACTGAATATTTGTTTGCCATGGATATGTGAATACTGAATTAACATAGATATATGAATATTAAACTGGCACGAATATTTGAGTAATCTGAGTACTAAGCTGGCATGAATGTCTAAGTATTGGACTAACATGAGTAGCTAAGTATTGTACTGCCATGAGTATCTGGGTATTAAACTAACATGAGTATCTGAGTACTGAACTGACATGAGTAACTAAGTACTAGAAACTTGAATGCTACAACATGATACGTGAAATAGTGGTTGTATAGCCGCAAATTATGGTGGCAGCTCTAACTCATAAGCTAATTGGCCGATCTTTCGCAAGATTCTATATGTCCCAGTATAGCAGGGACTAAGCTTCCCCTTCTTCTTAAATCTCATAACGCCTTTCATAGGCGAAACTTTCAGAAACACCCAATTATCAACTTGAAACTCTAGGTCTCTATGCCGCACATTTGAATAGGATTTTTGGCGGCTTTGAGCCGTCTTCAAACGCTCTTGAATCAACTTAACTTTCTCCATAGTATGATACACCAAATGTGGTCCCAACAACTCCTCTTCACCAACTTTGAACCAACCTATTGGCGATCTACACCTTCGCTTGGTAGGTGTTATTTTTATAAAACTCAATGAGAGGTATGTGATCATCCCGATTACCTTTAAAATCAAGGATATCCTCAAGTTTTTGAATAATGCGCTCTGCTTGCCCATCTTTCTGAGGATGGAAAACTTGTGCCTAGTCCTTTCTGAAAGGACTTCTAAAAGTTCATTGTAAACTGATCACCATGATATAAAATGATGGACAACGGGGTCCATGCACTCTGACGATTTCTTGGATATACAACTTGGAATAATCCTCTATTAAATCTACAATCTTCATTGGCAAGAGGTGAGCCAACTTGGGAAGTTAATCTACAATTACTCAATCAGATCATGCTTTTAAAATGAGTGAGATAATCCTATTATAAAGTCCATACTTACAATCTCCCCTCAAGAGTATGTGTATTCTGTGGTAGAACACTAGGCTTCCTACTGCTCAACTTTCACTTGCTGATAATTCAGACACTTGGCCACAAAGTCTGTGACGTTCTTTTTCATGTTGGTCCACCAATAAACCTCCTTGAGATCATTTTACATATTTGGGGGACCTTGGTGGGTAGAATACCTAGAATTATGGGCTTCTAATATGATCCTCCTCTCTAAGTCTACCTATGTTTGGAACACACAGTCCATCTCGGTACCTCAAAGTACCATCATCTCCCCCTTATTCAAAATCTATAATTTTATGCTTGTGAATCACTTGTTTTACTGCAACAAGTAGGGGTCATCAAATTGTTTCTCCTTCACTTCAGTCTGAAGAACAACAACACCATCTTCGGAGTCCAAAAGTCGAACTCCTATACTTTCTAAGCGGTGAACTTCTTTCACTATATATCTATTGTCTACCTCAATCATAAGCTGTACTTCCCATACTTGATTATCTTTTTAAGATACTTCCTGAAAACACTTATAGAATTGTTGTGGGCTAAGTCTATACTCCAAAGATTAGAGTCTCATGCAATGAAAATACCCTCGTGATACATAACTGGGCATGATTTTATAGTTCTTTTTTTATATCCCATGCTAACTATGCGGGTTTTAAATCTCCAACTGGACTTACTGACGATTTTCACATCTCCCCCTTAAACCAAAGGTTAAGGTCTTGTACCTGCGGATTCTTCTCTTTTGTTGGGATCTGAACAACTTTTTTTTATCTTCAAAAATTCTTTTCACTTTATGTCATTGAAGACTCACCTTCCGACTTACTTCTGAGCAATCCTTCTTACTAGGAAAACTATATTACCTACATAAATAGAAAGCTAATGTATTCACAACTATCACACACAATATTAATGATTTAACTATGCTCACACTGTCAATCTTGGGGAGATGCATTTTCGATAATTCTTAAAGGCTATTCTTCTGCAGTTGGCTCTCTTACTGCCTAGATGATTTTTTTCCCACTATCACTATACTTCGGGTTTAACTTAAACTCTTAAAGTTCTAACAAATGTTCAATATTTCAAATTGTTACATTCACTAGAGTTAACCTGTCTAAGTGAATCAAATTGCACTTCTACTAGCTTTGCTGAAATTGCTCTTTTCAGTCCAAAACTATAGTGACTAATGTTAGAGTCTGGCATCTGAACTATCATCATCCGACGTGTGGTCCATTTCCAAGAATTAAATTAATTGGTTCCGGGAAGTAAAACACTTATGAATACACTACCATGAACAAACTTATCCATCAAAGTATACCGTCATATGATAAATCACTTCCTGCATCATCCGGTGAGTCGTGGTTTTAATCCAGACCTAAAATATGCAAAGATTTTGCTATAATAACTGTTACTTACATATTATTTTAGCACCCATAGGCATCACTTTATACTTACTAGTCACCAGAATTTTGATACACTGAAAATTGGAGATCTGGTAACTGAATAACTGATAATGGCATACTGAATAACCATAAACTTGCTAACTGAAAGACAGTATAACTGGTAACTGAGGTAAACTGATGACCATAAGACGAAATAGTTGCTTTTCTACTTTCTAGTAAGGTTGTGCTCTGATATGTACTATTATCCATTGCATCCCACTTCCAACATCCTCTCAAGTCTCATTTGTTACTAATCTGTACTCCATAATTATACCCCAATGGGAATCATCCTCTTTAGAACCTTGGATTTTTCTTTCCCGTCGCTTGGGTATTCGATACGTCTGGAATACGATAGGAAGAGAAGGTTATCTATTTCTCTAAGCTTCATGGCACGATTTAGAGTAAAGAAATGAGACAATCCTGGATGTCTTGGTAGTTAACCGTTTATATGAGTGGCCGGCACACACATATAAAGGAAACTCCACTAGACACGACTTCATAGACTCCCTAGGACGCTTGAACCGAGTGCTCTGATACCAAGCTTTGTCACGCCCTGAACCTGGGCCTGGACGTAACACGACACTCGATGCCTGATTACATGTGATCGAGCAAACCAACTAGCTGGATGAATCAATATGTGATATCATAACATATGGAGTGCGGAAGATAAACTAGCACATCCTGATTTACTGAAAGTCTAAATGATATAAATCAAATGCGAAAACACTAATATAAGCCTGAAACATATATGTAGCAGCATTGCTTAAACTTAAGTTTCTGTGACTCTGTCTAACTATTACTCTACTCTATGAAGCCTCTAATGAAGCACTAAAATCACTGACTGTCTGAAAATACTAAAGACTGTAAGGTAATGATAATGCCCCGAAAGAACAGGGGATCACCAAATAGCTAGTACGAGAATCCTAACGCTCTGAATCATTAACCTGTAAATCATTACCTAGATCGTGAGATACAGGCCCCAGGAAAAAAGGGACGTCGGTACATTTGAATTGCACTGGTGTGTAAAGTAACTGAAAGAAAGAATTATAAATACTAAAACTGAAACTAAGCTGATGACTGAGAATTGATAATTGATAACTGAAATGATAACTGATAACTGAACTGAATAAAGGAAGTAAGGATATAAATACTCCCTTTTCTGAATGATGAACCACTTGTTTAACTGATTAAATAAACTACGGCCTTAGGCCCAATATATATGTGCACAAACTGCAACCTCGGGCCCAAGTATATGTATACATAACTACGACCTCAGACCCAAAGATGCATAAAGCATAAAATCCGGCCTCAGGCCCAAAGATGCATAAAACATTAACTGCGGCCTCAGGCCCAAATATGCATAAAGCATTAACTGCGGCCTCAGGCCCAAATATAGGGGTTCAACATTCAGGGATTTAAAATCAGGAACTAAGAATCATACTGCAATACATGATACTGAAATACTGAATCATATTGAATTACATGATACTCGAATGAAGAATAGAACTAGACTGAGACATGTATTCATGAACTGATTATGGAAACTGAAAATTCAACTGTTTATGATATGCTGAGTAATCTAGACTGAGACTCATGGGCATCAAACCCAAGTCTATATTGATTACACACTGATTTCACAACGTTCAGAATGAAAGTCATGAACGAGTTACAAAGCTAGAGAATAGAAGTTATGCAACTATTTAAGGAACTAGGCTTAATTATATTTCTGAGGCAATTAGTAACGTAGTAAAAGAAACATAGTGTAGGGAAAATCATTAACATTCCCAAACATCGAGAGTTAGCCTCACATACCTTAACTTCCTTATCTTGAGCATAATAAAATATCCGCCAACCCTTTCAACTTTAGTCTATATCAATACAAATCAAAGGGATTCCAAATTAGCAATAATCCTCATGTTTTGGTTACTTAGGCATTTTATCAAACACTTGGTGGAATAATGCTTCATAGCCCTTATTAATGGTGTTTCTACACCCAACAAGCCATTATCTTGCTCCTAGATAAATTCTAAAATCTCAAATTTCTTATAATCAACATCATTCTTCTTCACCAAAGATAAACAACACTCTTAACCAATAATCAAAAATCAACATACCAAACCTATAATTTTTCATGCTTTTCTATCAAACTCATCAACTCATATCTCATGAACATAGAGTCTATAATAATTAATCCAATGGTATAATCAATTAGAGGGTGAAGACATTACCTTTTTGAAGTTCAATCCTCTTGAATTTGAGTTCTAGGGTTCCTTCTCTCAACAATGATGTCCCAATCGAATATCTAATGATATGGAGGGTTTACCCATGTTAATAAGATGTTGGAAAATTGAAATTAACTTAGAATCACCATTAGAACTTACCTTGGATGGTGGAGGGACCTTTAAGGAGTTAGGTTTTTGAGTGCTTCCCTTTCTAGAGCAAGTTTTTGTGTTTTGGGGTGTGGGGGACGAAGTAGGGCTTTAAAAATGACCTCCTAGGTCCGGCCCCCGCGCACCTGACCGTGCAAAATGGCAGTAGCACTGCCACAAGTGCGCGGCCGCGCACGTGACCCCTGGGCGTGCATATTGCAGTTTGCTCTGTAAAATACACATAATTATTTGCACGGAGATTCGTTTGGGATCCACAATTTATCGTTGGAACGATATTTCAAAGGGATACAACTTTCATCTTTTGAGTTTTCCAAAATTTACATAGTTTCATTAAATCTTGCTGGAAGACGGACCTCTTGTAAACTTAGTCGATTTTGTCGAATCTTATGCACCTCACTCTCCATATTTATTCTGAAACAACTATTTTCACCCACACTAATCCCGCTAGGACTTCATATGTCTAAAATATAAAATTAATACCCATTTAACATATCCACACCTAGTCCGAATGCACAGGGTGTTACATTTCCAATCCTGTATAAATAGACGAGTTTCACAAAATTAGGTTTACTTTTGACATCAGCAACTACAATAGTCGTTTCTCTTTGCTTGTTTAGTAGTTTTTCATAATTTGGGATATTTTAACATAGATTTTATCATTTTTATTTTACAATATGAGTTTAATTAGCATTCTTTCTTCTATTTCTTCAATTTCAAGCATGAATAGCTAGATTTTTACTAGGGTTGTGACCCAACCCTAGTGTGTAAACCTTGTGGGTCTCTAATTTAATGTTTGTTTATGATTGTATGATTATTATTTAGCCTTTTTCATTCTTTAATTTTTGGAATTAATGGTTGCAAATATTAGTTCATGCCTTTTTGACTTCATCTCTACTTGAGAAAGAGAGACTTAGTCTAGGAAAACTTGGCTAACAAGAAATTGGGTCAATCGAAAGATTGATAATCCCAATTAAAGAGTTCAGCCTAGAGATAGTAATAACGCGACTTGATCTTTTATCAACCGTTTTGTGCAACACCCATTTGGACTTGAGAAAAATAAATTGGGCAAAATCACTCTCTGACCGAAAGGTATTGAGTGGGTAATTGAGAGTTGATAGCTATAATAAACCTCGATCAAAGAAACAAGCATTAAGGTCTATATCCCATTAGGCAAACACCTCGGTGATGGTCATAACCCTAGGCTTTTTACAAAACTTGAAAAACAAAAAAAAACCAATTTCTTAGTTTTATTTCTTAACTTTGCAATCTTAGTTTTTTAAATGGTCATAGAAACAAACCCCAATTTGTGGAAGTGTAAATTGAGGTAGTTCAAAATCACGTACTACTATATATATTCCTAACTCCCATATATAGCTCTTTGTGGAAATCGAATCCACTCTTGTTGGGTACTATTATTGCAATCGACCATTTCATATCCTCGATTTGAGGTGTGAATTGGACGAGAACTGCCGACTCACCCCAATGTGTGTGGGTGGAGGTGTAATCACAATACCATAATCTATACACAAAGCGGCCCTGCCGCCTCACCCCAGTATGTGCGGGTGTATGTGTAGTCATAATATCACAATATCTACACAAAGAAACCCTATCGCCTCACCCCAATATGTGCGGGTGGAGGTGTAATCACAATACCACAATATGTACACAAAGCGGCCTGCCGCCTCACCCAATGGGTACGGGTGGAGGTGTAATCACAACACCACAATCTCTACACAAAGAGGCCCTGCCGCCTCACCCCAATGGGTGTGGGTGGAAGCGTGATTAGAATACCACAATCTCTACACAAAGCGGCCCTGCTGCCTCACCCCAATGGGTGCGGGTGCAGGTGTAATCACAATACCATAATTTGGATTCTCAAAAAGATAATAGTTTATTCAAAAGATTTCCTTTCAAATCAAACCCTTTGGCACCTTTTGGCCTTAGAAAATATAAGTTCATAAGATTTCATCATATGAGTTATAAGAATTTGATTACATTGATCTTGTACAGAACTTTCTTCCCAAAAGGGGTATAACATAATTAAGTCAAAATAGAGAATTATTAACACATGAGGATTCTGACACATTATGCAATTTGGTCATCAATTTACTAGCTTGAGTATCCCACCTTAATGGCGTTTCAAGTTCGAACTACACATAATGGAGTTTTGTAAGAATATGGAAGTTCCGATACTATTAGAAGAGTTCAACCTTCATACCTCGAAAGAGCTTTACGTGGTGTACAATAACGTCCCGACATTCCTAACGATGCCAATCTATAGAAGAGGGGAGAATTACAAGCATGGTTAGAGGAATTCGTATGGCAAGATCTGCTAGCATGACAACCCAACCTTTCCTAAACCAATTCAACAACAAACCACCCAAGATTGTCCAACAACTTCCCCCACAATCCTTATTAGCTCATGCATGTGATATGTCTACTCTCATCACCCATAACCAACCCAAAATCCGAAATTGGAGAATTGGGGGAAGAAATTCTTACCTTTTAGAAACCTAAGTAAGTCCCTCTTGATGAAATTCCAAAGCTTGATCAGAGTTGAGTAGTGAAATCCTTGAATACTCCCCTTTCTCTCTCTAGAATAACTCTCTTCTCTATTTAAATATAAGATAATCCCACAAAAATAACCCCTATGGCTACATGAAACGAAATGGGGCCGAGTTAATAAATTAGAAAAAATGAAGCCCCGATGCAGATATGAGGTAGCATATGCGGCCACATAACACTTCTACGGTCCGCATAATAGCCCTCCGAAACTGGGCACTTCTGTGCAGGTATGCAACATATCTGCGGTCCGCATATTGATTTTGCGGTTGCATAATGGACTGCAGAACCTCCTTACAAAATTTCTCATGCTGGTTCTGTGATGCATGTACGGCCCGTGAAACGATATGAAGTCGCACAGTTGACCGCAAAACAACCCCCAAAATTGTCCCAATTATATGCTTCACTCTACGGCAGATATGTTGTCCGCAGATTAGCTCTGTTGTCGCATAATGGACCGCAGAAATGTCCTGCTCTACAATAATTTTTCTTCAACTCCCCAACTCTCTATTCACCCAAAAAGTCCATACCGCAGCGAGATAGCTCGTCGCGATGATTTTCTACAACCCTCAAATACATTAGCCTACCTCGGCACCATGAAACGCCGGGTTTTAGGTGAAATTTTATGGGGCATTACAAATGGCATGTATTCGAAGGGGGATCAAATCCTCGATCTTCACTCGGACGAAATGTACCTGCCATCCTCGGTCTCGATCTTCGTCGATACTTGAAAAGGGGGCCTTGTTGGCCTGACGAGTAAGCTTGATCAGTCCCCCTAGAAACATTCGGGGACTGTATAATCGAAGTAGGTGGTCGATAGTGAACCAACAAGACTCGATCTTGTTCACAAAGTAGCGGAGGAGGATCACGATCCTCCATAGCGATGGCTGGATTTGCCCGAGGCACATCTCGTACCTGTTGCAAAAGTCCAGAACGACGGGTCTACCGGGCCTAATGTGAAGGAGTAAGTATAAACAGTTAAGTACCCCTCCACGTGGGTAGTAACGGCATCCTCGATACAGGGGAATACTACGTCATATCCCTCCCACTTGCAGTACTTTCAAACTATGGGAAGAACTTCTTCAGTCACGGAGCATATGTACCTCAAAACTCCTTCGCCCCGATCCTATTTGCGTGAGGGCTTCTCGACTTTAAAGTCTATCACGACCCCAAATTCTAAGTCGGTCGTGATGGCGCGTATCATGGAACTAGGCTAGCCACCAATTACATACTGACATAATATTTCATAATTTCCAAAACTATTCCGATCTTTCACAAAACTTTCTTTCGCTTAAGCAGTTTAAAGAAAAAAAATGAGTAAAACAGTTTATACACTACCCCAAAACCTAGAGTCAACCGTCATGAGAATCTACGAGCAGAGAAAACAATCCTACTGTCAAAATACATCAAGACTCGGAACGAGGAACTAAGTACAAAGTAAGAAATGGGAAAAGAGATATTGTGGACGCTGAACAGCTACCTCGAAGTCCCAAATCCGGCTCCACACAAAGAAGTAAACTAGCGCTCGGTACCAGCACCTGTATCTGCACACAGGGGTGCAGGGAGTAATGTGAGTACGCCAACTCAGTAGTAATGAAAATAAATCAAGTCTAAGCAGTAAGAAACACATAAGATCAAATCATCAATTCAAAATAAGCACAACCTTTCTTTCCAACAGTGTATACCTTAAATCAACATGCTTTAAAAGCCAACTTCAGTAAAAATCCCTTGAAAAATGTGTTTTCCAACAATTTCAGAAAAATACCCAGAGAGTTTAGTGTAAAATGAAATAAATCATAAATAGCCCCTTGGGCCAAAACATGTATCATAAATCGCCCCTCGGGAAAATCATCACTCAGAATCAGTCGCTCAACATACCTCACAATCACTCAGTATCAGACTCTCGGGCAACCTCACAGTCACTCATGCCTCTTAATCACTCGTCACTCGGCACTCGGCACTCGCACTCAGTAGATACCTGCGCTCACTGGGGTGTGTACAGACTCCGGAGGGACTCCTTCAGCCCAAGCTAATATCAAGCCACCTCGTGGCATCTCATATCCTCATAATCAGGCCCTCGGCCTCACTCAGTCAGAAATTATGAGTAAGCCACTCGGGCTATCAGTAAAATGAGGTACTCGACCCAAAACATCATTTTATAACTCAAAATAGTGTAAATAAGGTTGAGTTAGAAAATAGTTAAACATAATATGACTGAGTGTAAATCATAAGTCAACACAGTGAGGAAATAGCAGTAAAAGCTCCCAAGGGGTCTAAACAAGTCGGCGCAAGGCCCCAAACATAGCTTACAACCCAAATATAGCAATAGTTTTAAAACACAATTTAACATATGATTTAAAGCATATACGCAACTCAATAGTTTCTGCGGAAAGGACCAAGTCCAAATCCAAAAATCAGTGCACGCCACACACTCGTCATCCGGCTTGTGCGCCACTCCAAAAATAGTGAGAAAATACAAAGTCCGGGGTTTCATACCCTCATGACAAGATTTATAGTCATTACTTACCTACACCCGGCCCAAATACTAATCCGCGATGCTCTTGCCTCTCGAATCGGCTCTCGATTGCGCTGAATCTAACCAAAACCAGATTAACATTATCAATATACACGCTAAAAGAACAAGGCCCAATCGAAAACTATCAATTTTAACAAAAAATCTCTAAATTGGCCAAACCCGAGCCTCGGGCCCACCTCTCGGAATTCGATAAAAATTGCATCACAAGAATCCTTATCCTTTCCCGAGTCTACACATATAAAATGCATCAAAATCCGACTATAATTGACCCCTAAATTCCTTAATTATAAGTCTCAATTTCCCAAGCCCCAAACCCCCAATTTATGCCATTAAATCCACTCAAGCGTAATCCGTCATATAACAACATAGAATCGAGTTTTTAGTCCGAGAAACTTACCTCCACAGAAGACCCTCGAAATCCTTCTTCAATTTGCTCCCAAAATGACTCAACCCGCATGCAAAAGTGATATAAAATGCCAAAAATTTGCGGAGGCAAGTATTTATACTTCCTGTCAAGTGAAAGCGCACCTGCGGTCCCAGGTGCGCACTTGCGGAATTCCACTTAAGGCCCAAATCTCGCACCTGTGGTGAATCACCCGCACCTGCGGCTTCGCACCTGCGGCCCATGTCTCGCACCTGCGACTTTCTCCAGACTGACCCTTTTTTGCACCTGCGCAAACCACCCCACACCTTCGGCGTCGCACCTGCGGCTGCCCTTCCGCAGGTGCGGCCACACCAGAAGCCTGGCACCAACAGCTTCTTCAGCTGCATTTTCCAACTTCAATCCCTCCAATGACTATCTGAAATCATCCCGAGCCCCTCGGGACCCCAACCAAAAACACAAACAAGTCCCATAACCTTATTCAAACTTAGTCAAGCCTTCGAAACACCCACAAAAATGCCAAAACACCAAAATCACATCGGATTCAAGCCTATGAACTTTAAGATTTCTAAATTCCGCCAATGATGCCGAAACCAACCAAAACACGTCCGAATGACCTGAAAATTTGCACACACATCCAAAATGGCACTACAAACCTGCTCCAACTTTCGGAATTCCATTTTGACCCTGATAGCTAACTTTTCACTGCCGATCGGAAATCGCCAAAAACTCAACTTCGCCAATTCAAGCATAATTCTACACCGGACATCAAAACCACATTCCGAACACACTCCTAAGTCCCAAATCACCTAACGAAGCTATCCGAGCCATAAAATCTACAATCCGAGGTCGTTTACCAGTATGTCAACTCCCAGTTGACTTTTCCAACTATTAAGCCAATTTAAGAGACTAAGTGTCTCAATTCTCACCACAACCACTCCGAACACGAACCAACTGACCCAACACAACATAAATAGGCTAAGAAACATATGATAAAGCATAAATAGGGAAAACGGGGATAAAATTCTCAGAACGACCGGTCGGGTCGTTACATCCTCCCCCTCTTAAACAAACTTTCGTCCTCGAACGGGTCTAGAAACATACATGGAGTCTCAAATAAGTGAGGATATCTGCTCCGCATCTCCCGGTCGGTATCCCAGGTGGCATCCTCCACCTGTTGTCCTCTCCACTGAACCTTCACTGAAGTTATATCCTTAGACCTCATCTTTCTGACCTAACGACCCAAAATAGCCACTGGCTCTACCTCATATGACATATCACCCTCGAGTTGAACCGTGCTGAAGTCCAAAACATAAGACGGGTCACCAACATACTTCCGGAGCATCGAAACATGGAACACCGGATGAATACTCGATAAGCCGGGTGGCAAGGCAAGTCTATAAGTCACCTCTCCAATCCTCTAATGCACCTCAAATGGCCCAATGAACCGGGCACTCAGCTTTCTCCTCTTCCCGAACCTCATAACACCCTTCATGGGAGACACCTTCAACAACACCTTCTCCCCAACCATGAAAGACACATCACGGACCTTCCGGTCCGCATAACTCTTCTACCTAGACTGCGTCGTGCGAAGCCGCTCCTGAATCAACTTCACCTTACCCAACGCATCCTGAACCAAGTCTGTGCCCAATAGCCTAGCCTTGCCCCGCTCAAACCAACCAACCGGAGGTCTGAACCTCCTACCATATAAAGCCTCATACAGAGCCATCTGGATATTCAACTGATAACTATTATTATATGCAAACTCCACGAGTGGCAGAAACTGGTCTCATGAACCCCTGACATCAATGACACACGCACGCAACATGTCCTCCAGAATTTGAATAGTATGCTCCGACTGCCCGTCGGTTTGAGGATGAAACAATGTGCTCAACTCAACCTGAGTACCTAACTCCCTCTGCACGGCCTTCCAAAACTGAGATGTGAACTGAGTACCTCTGTCGGAAATGATAGAAACTGGAACCCCATGCAATTGGACAATCTCTCTGATATAAATCTCAGCTAACCGCTCCGAAGAATAAGTAGTATCAACATGAATGAAGTGCGCGGACTTGGTCAGGCGATCCACATTAACCTATATAGCATCAAAACTCCTCGAAGTCCGTGGAAGCCCAACTACAAAGTCCATGGTGATCCGCTCCCACTTCCACTCCGGAATATCTAATCTCTGAAGCAATCCACCCGGTCTCTGGTGCTCATACTTGACCTGCTGACAATTGAGACACCGACCCACGAACTCAACAATATCCCTCTCCATCCGCCTCCACCAATAATGCTGTCAGATCCCGATACATCTTTGCGGCACCCGGATAGATGAAATACCGCGAACTATGGGCCTCAACTAGAATCAAATCTTGAAGTCCATCCACATTGGGCACGCAAATCCGGCCCTGCATCCTCATGACCCCATCATCACCCATAACCACATCCCTGGCATCACCGCGACGGACCATGTCCTAAAGAACGAGCAAGTGTGGATCATCATACTGGCGTGCTCTAATCTGATCATAAAGAGAAGACTTGGAGGTTACACAAGCCAATACCCGCGGGGGCTCTGATAGATCCAATCTCACCAACTGACCCGCTAAAGCTTGAACATCAAGTGCTAAAGGTCGCTTTGCTACTGGAAGGTAGGTAGACTCCCCAAACTCTCTGCTCTGCGACTCAGGGAATCAGCCACTACATTGACCTTCCCCAGATGATATAGAATGGTAGGGTCATAATCCTTGAGGAGCTCCAACCATCTCCTTTGACGCAAATTCAGGTCCTTCTGCTTAAGCAGGTGCTGCAAACTACGGTGATCAGTGAAAATCTCACAATGCACTCCATACAAATAATGACGCATAATCTTCAAGGCGTGGACAATAGCTGCTAGGTCAAGATCGTGCACTGAATAATTCTTCTCGTGCACCTTCAACTGTCTGGATGAGTTGGCAATCACCCTACCGTCCTGCATCAAAATCGCTCCAAGGCCAACTCTCGAGGCATCACAGTAAACTGTATAAGAACCTGAACCCGTAGGCAAAACTAATACCGGAGCTGTAGTCAAAGCTGACTTGAGCTTCTGAAAGCTCTCCTCACACTCCTCAGTCCACCTGAACTGAGCACCCTTCTGGGTCAGCCTGGTCATAGGTGCTGCAATAGATGAAAATCCCTCTACAAAACAACGATAGTACCCTGCCAAACCAAGGAAACTGCGAATCTCGGTAGCTGATGACGGTCTAGGATAGCTCTGCACTGCCTCTATCTTCTTCGGATCACCTTGAATACCCTCACTAGACACCACATGCCACAAGAACGCTACTGAATCAAGCCAGAACTCACACTTCAAAAATTTTGCATACAACATATTCTCCCTCAAGGTCTGAAGCACAACTCTCAAATGCTGCTCATGATCCTCCCGAGATGAGGAATACACCAAGATGTCATCGATAAACATGATGACGAAAGAATCCAGATAAGGCCGGAATACACTATTCATCAAGTGCATAAAGGCCGCTGGGGCATTGGTCAGCCCGAATGACATAATCAGAAACTCATAATGACCATACCTAGTCCTGAAGGCAGTCGGGATGTCGGGCCCCCGAATCTTCAACTAATGATAGCCAGAATGCAAGTCAACCTTGGAAAATACCCTGGCACCCTGAAACTGATCAAACAAGTCATCTATACGAGGCAAGGGATACCGGTTCTTCACCGTAATCTTGTTCAGTTACCGATAATCAATACACATAGGCATAGAACCATCCTTTTTTTTCACAAACAACACCGGAGCACCCCAAGGTGACACACTAGGCCAAATGAACCCCTTATCTAGGAGTTCCTGAAGCTGCTCCTTTAATTCCTTCAACTGCGCTAGTGCCATATGATATGGTGGAATAGAGATAGGCCGAGTGCCTGGCACCAGGTCAATACCAGAATCAATGTCCCTGTCAGGTGGCATGCCTGGCAAGTCTACAGGAAACATGTCTGGAAAATCACGGACCACAGGAACCAGATCAATAGCGGGAGTCTCACCACTGACATCCCTCACAAAAGCTAAATACGATAAACACCATTGTTCAACCATACGCTGAGCCTTCAGGTAGGAAATCACCCTGCTAGGCACATACTCGGAAGAACCTCTCCACTCAAACCTCGAAAATCCTGTCATAGCTAAGGTCACGGTCTTAGCGTGATAATAAAGAACAGCATGACATGGAGATAACCAATCCATGCCCAATATCACATCAAAATCGACCATGCTGAGTAACAGTAGGTCCACTCGGGTCTCCAAACCCCCAATAGATATCACACACGACCGATGCACACGGTCCATAATAATAGTATCGCCCAACGGAGTCACACATGAACCGATGTAACTAGAGACTCACGGGGCATATCTAGAAAATGGACAAAATATGATGAAACATAGGAATATGTAGAACCAGGGTCAAATAAAGCCAAAGCATCTCGGCGACAGACTGAGAAAATACTTGTAATCACTGCATCGGAGGCCATAGCATCTAGCCTGGCTGGAAGAGCATAGATACGAGTCTGGCCTCCACCTACACGACCTTCCCCTCTAGGGCGGCCCCTGACGGTCTGTCCCCCACCCCTAGCTGTCTGGGCGGGTGGTGAAGTAACTGGAGACGAAGTCGAGGGCTGACCCCTCTGCTAAGAAGAACCACCAAAACGACGGGGACACTGCCTCCACATGTGCCCAAACTCTCCGCACTCAAAACAACTCCCTGGAGCTGGAGATGGGGACTGAAAGAAACCCCTGGCACCAGAATGGCCACTAGAAGAATCATTCATAGAAGAACCCTGAACTGCTGGTGCTCGAGCTGCATTCTAGGCTGGGAGGGCACCGAATGAAGAACGGCCCAGCTGAGAACTGCGAGGAACATTCCACGAATATGCACCACTATAGGCTGGGCGTACTGGCTGAGGAGGTCTGAATGAACAACCTCTACATGCTGAAAATGCCCCCTGGAAGGAGCACCGTTAGAACCACCAGATCCACGAGGCCTCTTGGCCTCCCTCTCCTCCCGGTCCTGCGGCGAACCGACTCAATATCTCGAGCAATATCAACAACCTGCTCGAAGGTAGCACCTGATACCCTCTCCCTAGTCATAAAAAGGCGGAGCTGATAAGTGAGGCCATCCACAAACCTCCTAATCCTCTCCCTATCGGTAGGAACCAACTCGTTGGCATGAAGAGACAACTCTGAAAACCGCATCTCATACTGCATCACTGATAGCTCCCCCTGACGCAGCTGCTCAAACTACCTGCGCCGCTCCTCCCTGTGAGACTGGGGAGCATACTTCTCCAAGAAGATAGTGGAGAACTGCTTCCAGGTGAGGGGTGCTGAACCAACAGGCCTACGCCTCTCGAAGGACTCTCACCAAGTAAAATTAGCCCCAGAAAACTGAAAAGTAGCAAACGAGACCCCACTGGTCTCCAGAATCCCAGCAGTATGAAGCATCCTCTAACACTTATCCAGAAAACCCTTGGCATCCTCGCCCTTCGCGCCACTGGATGTCGGAGGCTGAATCATACTGAATCTCTCCAGCCTATGTTGCTCATCATCTGGCATAGCTGGAACCACGAAGTCCTGAACCGGAGCATCCGGCTGGACTGAAACTTCCCCCGGTGTCTGAAGGCCCTGAGTAACCTACTCAGGTGTCCGGGCAGCTGGAGTCTGACTGCCTCCCCCGGCCTGAGAAGTAGAAACAGTAGAAGACGCAGTAACTTGCCTGAACAAGGGTGGTACATACAGTCAATATCTGATCTAAGGTCTCCTGAAGACCCGGAATAACAATAGGCAGTGCTGGTGCCTGAGCCTGTCCCGCTGAAGTATTTGCGGCAGGAACCTGATCCTGAATGGTAGGTGGACCCTTTGGTACTGCCCCGTCTGCTGCACGGACTGGTCCCCTACCTCTACCACGGCCTCGACCGCGGCCTCGACCTCTCGCTGGTCTAGCTGGTGTCTGGTCACCCTGATCGGTAGTGCGTGTCCTCACCATCTGTGGGAGAATGAAACAACAAAAGTTTAGATTTCCAGAATCAACAAAATGGCACGACAAAATTCAAGAAAAATGAGATTTTTCCTAAGAGTTCTGCAGCCTTTCGAAGATAAATACATACGTCTCCGTACTGATCCGCAAGACTCTACTAAACCTTCTCATGACCGTTGAATCCTATGTAACCTAGGATCTGATACCAACTTGTCACGACCCCAAATCCTAAGCCGGCCGTGATGGCGCCTATCATGGAACTAGGCTAGCCAACAATTACATACTGATATAATATTTCATAATTTCCAAAAGTATTCCGATCTTTCACAAAACTTTCTTTCGCTTAAGCAATTTAAAGCAACAAAATGAGTAAAACAGTTTATACACTACCCTAAACGCTGGAGTCAACCGTCATGAGCATCTACGAGCAGTAGAAAACAACCCTACTGTCAAAATACATCAAGACTCGGAACGAGGAACTAAGTAGAAAATAAGAAATGGGAAAAGAGATGTTGTGGATGCTGAACAGCTACCTCGAAGTTCTAACTCCGGCTCCACATGAAGGAACGAAACTAGTGCTCGGTACCAACACATGTATCTGCACACAAGGGTGCAGGGAGTAATATGAGTACGCCAACTCAGTAGTAATTAAAATAAATCAAGTCTAAGCAGTAAGAAACACATAAGATCAAATCATCAATTCACAATAAGCACAGCCTTTCTTTCCAACAGTGTATACCTTAACTCAACATGCTTTAAAAGCCAACTTCAGTAAAAATCCCTTGAAAAATGTGTTTTCCAACAATTTTTAGAAAAATACCCAGAGAGTTTAGTGTAAAATGAAATAAATCATAAATAACCCCTCTGGCCAAAACATGTATCATAAATCTCCCCTCGGGCAAATCATCACTCAGAATCAGTCGCTCAGGATACCTCACAATCATTCAGTATCAGCCTTTCGGGCAACCTCACAGTCACTTATGCCTCCCAATCACTCAGCACTCGCACTCAGTAGGTACCTGCGCTCACTGGGGGTGTGTACAGACTCCGGGGTTTCATATCCTCAGGACAAGATTTATAGTCATTACTTACCTCAACCCGACCCAAATACTAATCCGCGATGCTCTTGCCTCTCGAATCGGCTCTCGATTGCTCTGAATCTAACCAAAACCAGATTAACATCATCAATATACGCTAAAGGAACAAGGCCCAATCGAAAACTATCAATTTTAACCAAAATTCCCGAAATTGGCCAAAACCCGAGCCCCGGGACCACGTCTCGGAATTCGATAAAAATCACATCATAAGAATCCTTATCCTTTTCTGAGTCTACACATATAAAATGCATCAAAATCCGACCACAATTGACCCCTAAATTCCTTAATTATAAGTCTTAATTTCCCAATCCCTAAAACCCCAATTTATGCCATTAAATCCACTAATTCCAAGCCTAATCCATCAAATAACAACATAGAATCGAGTTTTAGTCCGAGAAACTTACCTCCACAGAAGATCCTTGAAATCCTTCTTCAATTTGATCCCAAAATGACTCAGCCCACATGCAAAAGTGATGAAAAATGCCAAAAATTCGCAGAGGCAAGTATTTATACTCCCTGCCCAGTGAAACCGCACCTGCGGCCTTTGCTCCACACCTGCGGTCCCAGGTGCGCACCTGCGGAATTCCACTTAAGGCCCAAATCTCGCACCTGCGATGAATCACCCGCACATGCGGCTGCGCAGGTGCGTCCCATGTCTCGCACCTGCGACTTTCTCCAGCCTGACCCCTTTTCGCACCTGCGCAAACCACCCCGCACCTGCAGCGTCGCACCTGCGGCTACCCTTCCGTAGGTTCGGCCACACCAAAAGCCTGGCACCAACAGCTTCTTCAGCTGCATTTTCCAACTTCAATCCCTCCGATGACTATCCGAAATCATCCCGAGCCCCTCGGGACCCCAACCAAAAACACAAACAAGTCCCATAACCTTATTCAAACTTAGTCGAGCCTTCGAAACACCCAAAACAACGCCAAAACACCAAAATCACATCGGATTCAAGCCTATGAACTTTGAGATTTCTAAATTCCGCCAATGATGTCGAAACCAACCAAAACACGTCCGAATGACTTGAAATTTGCACACACGTCCAAATGACACTACGAACCTGCTTCAACTTTCGGAATTCCATTTCGATCCCGATAGCTAGCTTTCCACTGCCGATCGGAAATCGCCAAAACCTCAACTTCGCCAATTCAAGCCTAATTCTTCACCGAACATCAAAACTACATTCCGAACACACTCCTAAGTCCCAAATCACCTAATGAAGCTATCCGAGCCATAAAATCTACAATCCGAGGTCATTTACCAGTAAGTCAACTCCCAGTTGACTTTTCCAACCATTAAGCCAATTTAAGAGACTAAGTGTCTCAGTTCTCACCACGACCACTCCGAACCCGAACCAGCCGAACCAACACAACATAAATAGGCTAAGCAACATATGATAAAGCATAAATAGGGAAAACGGGGCTAAAATTCTCGGAACGACCAGCCGGGTCGTTATAAAGTCGTTTACAATTGACCAACCCCAGGAATGAAAGCTTTCAAAGGAGGCTCGGGGGCCGGTTCTTTAGAAACCACATTAAGGGAAGTCGTTTCGAGGGCGGCTACTTCAGGGGCAACCACCTCAATACCAGCGACCGAATGAAAAGATGAAAAGGTAACTTGTTGAGGAACAGATTTTGATGTTTTGGCCATTGTTATCTGGGGGAGGTTTGAAAATTTGAAAAAAGAATGCAAAGTTTTGGAAAAAATTGTTTTGAAAATGAAGAACAGAGTATGAATATTTAAAGAAAATCTGGGTAAAAATCTTAAAATCACTACGAAAATTAAAGAACAAGGATGAAGATATGAATGTTTGATGATGGCTGGATAGCTCGAAGGTAATAATTTAGTCGAAAAGTAAAAAAATAACAAAGGGAGGAATCTTTTATAAGGAAACAGCTGACGCTTCGCATTTGGGGGCAACCAGTCTATGAGCAAAAAATGTCCAAAGTCAGAACAACGCAACTGATGTGATGTTTTGGCTCTCTCGTCATAACATATGAAGGAAGGAATTGGAGAACATCTGTCGTTTCCCATCATTTTGGCAAGCCTTGTCTCTGAGAAATGAGGGGACTATCTGTATACGGGTAAAACCGAGCCCACTAAGCTACGCGATTTCCCGGTAAGGCAAATGGAGCAGGGACGTGACCATAAGGAATAAGAATCAGAGCGAGGAGCCCCTAGTATCGGGGCTCGAGCAAAACACTTGCCCTCGAGGGAATCAAGACCATGTCCTCCGGGTCCGGTTCGAGTCCTAAGACTTCGGAGAGCATTGGCAAATAACCGGAACATGACTAACAAAGGGCTGTGATGTCCGTGCCCAACCGGATATCACGACATAAATCTTAGCCCGTATCGGTATAAAATCAGTGATTAGTGAAAAGGAAGATTTTTACCTTTCTTAGGATTGTACTTAGGGTAAAACTCCCCTACTATATAAGGGAAATCTTATTATTCATTAGACACACTGTAACACGTATATCAAGGCAATATACTTCTGTTTCTTAAAGCTATTCAATGTTCTTGTTCTTGTTCATAAGTTCTTCATAAACTTTAGCTCGGAACCGAAGGCAGGTTCCTCATTAAGCCATTAACCGATCTCAGACTCATTCTTATCATTGGTTTGGTTATTTATTACATCTTTTATTTGCTTAATCTAACCTTGTATTGAATTAGCCCACATATCCTTAAAACCACGTATAAATTTAATTATTATTCGATTTTTAGGGTAAACAAGCTAAATACATTGCTTTTGAGATGGGATAAAGTTGTGGTCGTAACCGAATGACATGTCCAAATGAAACTATAAATTATTTGGTGAAGAGAAAACGAATAAATGAAAATTAAGATATAAGAATGAGTCGGAGAGAGAGCAGTTGCGTGGTTGAACTTAACTAATGGATCTTGGGACTGCAATGAAACTGTAGACAGAAGAACCCTGCTACCTAAAATCCTATGGAGCTTGTGACTTAAGGTGCACTTTTAGTTGTCTAAACTTCCGTGATCAAAAGGGTCAATTTCACAAGTTTACTCCTGTGAATTTAAGTCTGAGCCACTAATATAGACTCCTATCAAACCTGTTCGTTAATTAATTTCCAATTTTTTTCTAGATACAAATTTGGGAATAATTGATAGAGGATATACTTTTCAATACACTTGTATAGTGATTAGTCTAAAGCAAATGTTCAACCTAATTTTTTTTTTAAAAAAGCGTGTAGACATGGTGTCAATGGCAGACATCCATATAACTATCTACTAACAGCCAGGCTGAACATGAAATGAGGATATACTACACTTTAAAATTGAAAGGAAAAGCCAGTTCGATGTACGAAATATCTTGCGCTCATGTAGGTTCCGAAAAATGACCGTATCTCAGAAACGTATAATGTAAGCAGTCTATTCTGACACATGTATTAATAATTTTATTCAATGGCTCCCACGACCTATGTGTGATACGAAGATAACTTTACAATTGCTTTAAACTCACATTCACTCTAAAATTTAAAAGTTCGATCCAATTAGATCTAATTAGAAGCTTCTTATAAAAAGTGCTACTATTGCAACTTATAGTACCACCATCAGTAATAAACTCAAATTTTCTGTCATATCTTTCTCTTTGTTGTCTAGGTAATCATATGATTGTACAGCCATAATCTCGAACTCGCTGTACTAAACGACTACTTTCTGAATTTCCAATAAGATGATGAACGGGGTGATTTTTGTTGCTAGACTTGAATGAGATTTTTGCTTGTGATGATGCGATGGCCAGTGGTGAAGCCACATATTGAACTTTTTTGTTGAAACATTATCACTACTAGGATTTAAGGGTTATGGTTTAACTCGAAAGCACTTTAGAAACCCACCTTAGGTGATTGGGGAAGCCTAGGCTGAAAAGAGATTGAAGGAAAAAGCCTTTTCTCTTGAAATTATGACTTATTTCTCTCTCCCCGACTTGCCTTTTTGTATTACGCGTGGGCCAATCGAATCACTTGGCATAGCGCCAGTGTAATGATCCGGCCGATTATTTGTGTATTTGATCATTTTCCCCCTATTTGATACTTCTCGTATGTATGTTCATTATTTTGTGACTTGCGGGGATGATTGGTTTGGATTGGGGAAGGTTTAATAGTGAATTGAGATACTTAGTCTCATTATGGAAGCTTGAGTCGTAAAAGTTGATAAAGGTTTGGCTTTTGTTTAAACTACCTTAGATTGATGTTCTTATGATTCCAATAAGTTGGTGATTTTAGACCTAAATGTATGTTCAGAATCAAATTTGGAGGTTCCTCGGATGTTTTGGCTCTATTTACTGAAAGTTGGAAACTTGAAGGTTTAGAGAGTTTATAGGTTTGACCAGAAGTTGACTTTGATGATATCGGACTTAGATTATTACTTCGAGACTTGGAATAGGTTCATATAGTGATTTGGAACTTGTGTGCGAAGTTTGGTTGGAATCTGGATTTGTTAGGCTTGAGTCAGACACATGGTTGGGAATTGGAAGTTCTTGAACATAAGAGAAGGATTTTGATCGTCGATTCTTTGTTTTGATATTATTCGTGGTGTTTCGAGCCCTTGGATAATTTTTGATTAGGTATATGGACTTATTGGTATAATTGGACAGGGTCCTAGGGGTTCGAGTGTGCTTCGGATCATTTTGTTGCATATTGGCAGAACTAGTTCTGGTGTGTCGCGCCTACAGAACTTTTGACGCAGGTGCAAGGTCGCAGGAGCAGAAAGGTGGTTACACAAGTGCAGTTTGGCTGGACTAGGGAGTCCGCATGTACTGAGGCATATGCGTAGAAGCGATTGCGCACCTGCGAGGTCTGAGCACAAGTGTGGTTCCGTTGAAGCAGAGAGTGTAGTGCAAAAGCAATGGTCAGTTGTTGGAGCTCACATATGCGATGGTTTTGCCGCAGATGAGGCATTGCAGAAGCAAACCAATGGTCCACAGACGCGGAATCACTAGCAGTCCTCTTATATTTCGAGGTTTTGGCCTTTTATTATTATTATTTTTTAATTTTAGAGCTTGGATAGAGGCGATTGTTTGGGAGACTTTCATCATCACTTTAAGAGTAAGTGAATTCTACTCGATTTTGTTATATACACGTAAATAATGGGATTTATTAGAGAAATATAGGGGGTTTGACTATAAATTTGGAGAGTGTAAATGGGGGATTAGGGAGTCATTCGGACTCAACTTTGGAATCAATTATATATTTGAACTCCTAGGATTACGGGTAGTTGGGGTCTACCCCTTGACTCGGATTTTGACCATGTGGGCCGGAATTGACTTCTTTTTTTTTTACTTTTGAAGTCCGGATTAAAGATTCAAAATTTATTGTTTGAAATTGATTTTTATGCCTTTGTTTAACGCTATCAAGTTGTTTTTTACTAGATTTGACTCGTTCGAAGTTTGATTTGAGATGAAAGGTTATTTTGGAAGTTTTAGACTACCGTGTGGAGGTAAGTCTCTTGGCTAACCTTTTTAATAGGGAAACAACCTAGGATTTGATTGAATGCTACGTGTTTAAGGTATTGGGAGTGGTGTATATATAGGATGACGAGCGTATATGCACTTACCAGGTTTAAATCATGATCGGGATAGAACTAAAGTATTTTATGCCTTATTTTTATTATGTACTCATTTGATTCAATATTTGTTTAGCTTATACAACTACGTTCGCTATCTTATTCATGTTAGAGATCATGCCTAGGTTCTTTATTGTACGAAGTCATGTAAACTTATTTTTGATATGTTGAATTGCTTAAATTTTCATAGTCATATAGAGATTCCATGAGCACATATTTGCATGACACTTATCGGCCACTAGTAGTAACAATAATAACAAGATATTGAGAAAACCAAAGCGAAAGATATCAATCAAATAGTAGGTAGAGATAGCAATTTAAGAGTAAAAGGGATACCATGCTAACACTAATGCTACATGTCTGAGAAATAAAGAGCAAAATGCTCGGCTACCTACTAGCCTCTATCCTAATTCTCAACATCTACACCCTCCTATCAAGGTCCATGTCCTCATTAAGCTCAAGTTGCGCCATCTCCCACCTAAACACCTCTTCCCAAGACTTCTTTGTCCTACCTCTACCCTTCCTCATACCCACCAAGGTTAACCTCTCTCACCTCTTGACTGGGGCATTTGTGCTTCTCTTCTTGACATGTTTGAACCATCTTAGCCTCGCCTCTTGCATCTTATCCTCCACGGGAGCCACTCCTACCTTATCCTGGATAACTTCATTCCTAATATTATCTAACCTGGTATTCCCACACATCCATCTCAACATCCTCATTCAGCTACTTTCATCTTCTGGACATGAGAGTTATTGACTGGCAAACACTCTACCCCATACAATATAGTCGGTCTAATCACTACTTTGTAGAACTTACCTCTAAGTTTAATTGGCACATTCTTATAATGCAAGACACTGGAAGTAACTTCCACTTCATCCACCCTGCTCCGATACGACCTGTGACATCCCATCAATCTCGCCATCATCTTGTATTACAGACTCACTAGAAAAATAACTTTAAAAATTTTCAGATTCAGCTTGAAGCTTCAAATGAGTCTTAAGAACAAAAAACTTAGTTGTTGGAGTAAGAATCACAACAAGGGAAGTCGAGCGAAGCCGAACTATAAAGACCAAGGAGAAGAAATTCTTAGTCGAATGACCCCCTTCCTAGAAAACATCGAGATAAATACTATTAGATGAAAAAGTAGAATTAGGCTCGACAAAAAAAGTGTCGAAAATTGGGGTTTTCGGCAGGCTTTCATTTTTTTGGCTATAAATGATTATCTTGAGAGTTTTAAGGGTCATCGAGGAGCTGTTGGAGAAGAGAAATATTGTGGGTTTTCATGCTCAATAGAGAAACATGAGAAGAAAGAGAGAGATAAGCCAATCATTTTTGAGCTACAGTGTCAATACAATTGTTGACTAAGAGAATTTTGGCCAAGCTTCTCGGAGACTAAAAGTACCTTTTGGTGAAAAGAGTACTTTGTTTTTGAAAATTTGAGGTATTTGACTAAGACGGAGAAGTGCTTTTGTGCAGTAGCAAAAGCAGTTTTTCTGCTTTTAGGAAGAAGCTATGAATTGTAGCTTCTTCCAAGACGCAGAAGTAGAAGCAGAAGTAGAAACAAAAAATTAATTTTTTCAAGACATAAATATCCTTGCCATAAGTTTATATTCCCAAATTATCCCTCAGTAATTCAACCTTATCTTTTTTTTTTTTGCTTCTTTCATCCATTTTCTTTTATTTACTATTTATTTTATTATAGTTTTATTTTTTTATAATATTTTTATTATTCAGAAGAGGAAAATCAACATAGCTTGTGTTTGGGAGACTAGATGGGTGGGTACTAAGGATCGAGATGCAGATGAGTATAAACTGTGGTACTCAGGAGGCGAGAGGGGTAAGAATGTGGTAGGTGTTTTGGTTGACAGGAAACTTAGGGAGCTAGTGGTAGAAGTTAGGAGGATGAACGACAGACTGATGACTATTAAGGTGGTTGTTGGAGGGTTTACTTTAAACATAATTGTGTTTACGCACCTCAAGTGGGTTAGGACGAGGAGCATTCTGGGATAATTTTGATGGGTTGTTCCACGGCATTCCGCACAACGAGAAGCTTATCACACGAGGAGATTTCAATGGCCACATCAGGATGACTTCATGGGGTTATGACAGTGTACTTGACGGCTTCAGTTTAGGAGATAGAAACGGAGGAGGAACTTCGTTGTTGGATTGTGTTAAAGCTTTTGATTTGGTTATTACTAACTCAGTAACTCGTATTTCTCGAAAAAGAGGAACATTTGATCACCTTCCAGAGTATGTTGTATTAGCTTCAAGGTTTCACGTATTGATTTTATTGATAACAAACCAACATATTTATTAATCAAAGATCACTTACTTGTAGTAAACTCATTCTCGCACAATTTTGTTCAAAGAAGAAGATGTTGGCAAGGATCCAAAGAAATATGAGAAAGAGAATATCATGTGATGAATTTATGAGCGAAAATATTATCAAGGAAGATTATTTTTAGAGATTTAATCTCCAAGCATCATAGAAGGAATAATATTTGAAAGTCAAATTTCAAATATTGAATGGCTTACTACAATATCAGAAGAAGAATCTATGAAAATTATGGAAGGGAAGTTATTCAATATCTTGAAAGGAAAGTTGCTAAAATCATAGAGAAGGTCTATTATTTTGTGGAAGGAAGATACTATATGGAAGAGATACTACAAGGCCAAGAAAAAATATATTTTCTATGGAAAGAAAATATATTATGGGTATAGTATAATCTATATTATGGAAAGAGATTATTTTTCAAGATCAAAAAAGGAATATTTCCCACATAATAGAAGTTCAAAGATATTTTGAGATCTGTCCAATAAGAAAATGTGCTACTTTATCCGAGGAATATTATTGTGACTACCAACTGAAGGATGGGGAATATCTATTAATGATATAAGACATCACCATATATAGACTACGGTGGAATTGGTAACAAGGAAAATGAAGAATTGGAAAACCTTTCTGTACCTACTCTCTGAAGGAAAGAAAATTACCCTTAAATTAAGGGAATGCCAAATTCATGTATATGCACATGAAAAAGAATAGGTAAGGATTATGTAAGATTATTCCATGATGAGAAACTACAGCTAGAAGGCTAGTCTTATGGGTTATCTACAAGGAAAGCACCAACAGATTCTTAAAGTTACTATATATCGTGTCATTATACTTTAAGGCTTGACGGAAGAAATTGATGTTACCCTTGGAAGAGAATAGTTCAAAAGCTCTTGTCACGACTCAAAATCCAACTATTCGTGATGACACCTAACCCAAACCGTCAGGTAAGCCAATTAACAACTATCCAATTTAATGAGATTTATCAAGAAAAGAAATGATAATACACCTGCCTTTATACAAGAATTTCCCAAGGACTGGTAGTGCAAATCATGAGCTTCTAAGATTTATAATTTACAAAGTTGGTATGAAATAAAGTACATCATCTGTCTGAAATATACATGAACAAATTAAAATTTTAAAGCTACCAAGATCGAGAGGCAGCTATGACCGAAACACATGTACATCTTCAGATCCATCTCCCATCATGCATAGCAACATCAGTATCCAACATCTGCACGCAAGGTGCATAAGTGTATTATGAGTACAACTGACCCCATGTACTCAATAAGTAACAAACCTAACCTTAGGTTGAAAGTAGCGACGAGATGGGACAAAGGTCAAATTCCAACACCAATAGCCAACAAGAGCTGATAACAATATAATAAAAGTGGCACAGGGAAATAACTCCGAGATATAATGTTCATCTCATTCACAGTTCCGGAAATTAGGCATGTTTTTCAAGTATAACAGTGAAAACCCAAATCTTTTACCGAAAGCACCAAAATATGAGTAAGTTTGTAAAATCATGATTTTCTTATCCAAAACTTTTCAACAAGTGAATGTTTCATTATCAAATGGTATGAGGAAAAGTATATCTATATGCCTACATGTCAAAGCATGTGAGAAGTCATGAATGACATGATACTGTACAACATGAGGAAAAATGTATCTCTATGCATGTGTGTCAAGTGTGCATATCAAATGCAGTAAAACATAGTGAATAACCATATGCATACTCTCAGAGTATCAATCCACTCAGTCCTCCCAGTCATTCAGTCCTTCCAGTCCATCGGCACTCGCACTCAATAGGTACCTGCCCTCATTATGAGTGTGCAGACTCTGGAGGGGCTCCTTAAGCCCAAGCACTATAATGAGACAATCATGGCATGAATCCTCATGGACAAATCGCGTGTTGCACGGATAACTCACGTGCTATAGTATGAATATCTAGATCCGCACGGAAAACTCATGTGTTGCACGGACAACTCACGTGTTATAATCAATAATCTCACAATCAGGCCCTCGGCCTCACTCAGTCATCAATCACTCTAGTCTCTCGGGCTCACAACACTCATTATAAGCAACCCAAATCAATGATATGAGATGTAACAATATTGTAAGGCCCTGGAAAATTTCGCTAAGTAATTTAAGATTTTGTGGTTCCAGGTAGGATAATTATAATATTTTATGTCCTATTAATATTATGGATATCAATTGTATATGGTAATAAGTGTATAAGTCATATAATGAGTAATGTGGGATCTAATGAGAGGCCTAAGTCTAAGTCAAGTTGGAAAATTACATAATAGGCTAAAATTCCAAATGAGTTCGCACAAGTCCAAACTTTGGACGATCATATCTAAATATATATAAGGTTTTATGTGATGAGAGATAAAATATTTTCAAGTCTAGTTTCCAACGGTTCAAATCTTTCATCATTTGGACATTCCTACACAAAGTTGTGATCAAATTACCAAAGGCTGGCATAATGCAATTCTGCGGCCATTCTGCGACCATTATGCGACCGCAGAAGTGGTTATGCGACCGCAAAATGGTCGCGAACCTGTCCAGTGAAGCCCAATTCTGGGCACCAATTTTTCAAACCATTATGCGACCCACATACCTGTTCTGCGGTCCATTATGCGACCGCAGACCCGATTTCAGAGGCTTCTTTTTTCTATTTTCATAACCTGACCCCATTGTGATAAATAGGCTTTGGGGCTTCATTTGGGGCTATCTACTACTGAATCTAGAGAGAGATGAGATCATTTTAGATAGATAATAAGGAACCAAACTTCCTAATCATCCAATCTTGCACAAAGTTTCAAGAATCAAGGAAGCTAATCTTTATCTCACTATCCTTCCGGGTAAGTCCTACTTCTAAGATTTTATATAAGAGATTATGAATTCAAAAATATAGTGTGGGGTTATAAATAAGCCATGAATGTGACACTAAGCTATAGTATGTGGGATTAATGAACTATTTTGGGTTGTTCTTGTTGAAATTGGTTGAGAGAAGAAGGAATTTCCATTGTAGAATCTTGTAGCTTATTTCACATGTTAGGTGTTTGATGAAATTCCTAAGAGAGTTACACCATGGGAAATCCTTCTAATTATTAATCAATTTTTGCTATCTTCCCATAGATTATCATTGCTAGAGGTGTTGGTGCATTGTAGTAACTTAAGGAAAGCTCAAACAAGGTATGTTGGCTAAACTTCCTCTCTCGTAGTTGAATTCCATAATGTTTCCAAAAGTTTAAGTATGATCGGCCCAAATCCCTAATTTCTACGTCCCGGGTTATCCCCTATAAACTCATATAACTTGATTATTCCGAACGAGCCTTATATTGAACGGTAGATGTTTAAAGTATGGGTTGCTTATTAAAATGGTATGGCTTTGAGTTGTACTTTAAATAAAAATGGTATACCAATTAGGTGAGGAAAACTCGATATGATTAATACTCCTAATTACTCTTATGTGTACTAAATGTCTTGATTGAGTGTGTCTAGTTGTTGATAAACTATAAAGATGCCCGAAAGTGAATTAAATGAACTGGGGAAATAGAGTGTGGATAACATTTATAATTGTGCCTAGTGATGCCTATGAAATGAGAAAATATATGAAACGTGGCATGTGCGTCACCTCAATTCAAATGTTTTAAAATGACTTCTAAAAGTAGAATTTGCCTAAAAGCACTATCGAGGTATGCACGACTAAAACCCCCTCTTCTTAGAAATTGAACTCCCATGGTTCCCATATAATTGGTGTAAGTTCCAACCTTGATTGATGTAGAAAATGATGTTCCAAACGTGCTTGTGTTGTAAGAATGTATGTGAAATATGTACTTGAATGCTCTCATTATGCTATCTTGTCACTTGAGGATGTGTTAAAGATATGGAATATGTGTTAAATTGCCAAAGTATGTGAAAGCCTCTATATGCCCACGATTCATAATTTCTCCTGCGTGTACTTAATATCTTAAATTGAAAGGTTTGTTTGACGAAATTGATCATAATGTGAAATATGGGAAAAGAACTCAAATTATGAAATGTGACCAAGTGTCAAGTGTGATATAACAATTGTGGCCACTATTGCCGAAGAAATTGAAATATGTGAGGGGAAATATGAAAAAAGATGATTGATGGAAAATGGAATGTCTTGAGTGAAACGGGCTAGCCGATCGGGCCGTGATCAGACTTCATGCCGCACACATGGTGGTATTGTGCTAGAAATTGAAACCAAAATTGAAACGAGAATTGAGATTGTAGAGAATGTCTCTAGTGAGATGACCCTAGCCGATCGTGTCGTGATCGAACTCTGTGCCAAGAGTACGGTGGCATTATGAATAGTGGCATTGTGAATAGTGGTATTGTGTATAGTGGTATCATGAACTGTGGTATTATTGGTACTAAAGATCTCCCAACTAAAAATATGTATTACTTTCGTATTTTGAAAATTGTTATGTTTCAATTGCGCATATGGATATTGTTGACTGTGACTTGTTGTTTCTATGGCTTTCCTTTTCTCACATGGTTATTCTATTTTGAAAGATAACTTTTAGCTTTACATACTAGTACTATTCGACAGTACTAACGTCCCTTTTGCCGGGGGCGCTACATCTTTAATGGATACAGGTGGTTCCACGGTAGGCGGCAGTGATCAGTGATAGCGATACGCTCCTTTCAGCTAATTTGGTGATCCCCACTTCATTTCGTGGTCCTGTGTCATTTGGTTATCGTGTACTTTATATTTTGAGATATATCCGGAGCCTTGTTGCCGGCATTTACATATTACTCTTCAATTGTACTTAGAGGCTCCGTAGACAGGTTGTGAGTGGTGTTTGATATTGGGAATTAAACTAGAAATATTGGTATTTGGCGAATATGTTTTCTTCATATCTATAAAAAAAATTGTAATATTTTGGATATTTGGTTAAAACTGCTAATGGAAACAAAATGAAATATTTACAAAGTATGATTAATGGAGTTCATCTCCTCTTTATTCATGAATTAGCTTGGGTAGAATGAAACCTAACAGGCTTGCTCAGTCGGGTTTACTCGGTTGAGCGCCGGTCGCGCTCCTCAATTTTTGGGGCGTGACAAATATACAATAACAGAGACTGAGATGTGATTTGTAATGATGAATACGATTGAGTACATAATTGCAATTAAGCAAATAACTCAACAGTAAGGAACGACCACTGTGGGTCCTAATAGTGCCAGCAAATAACCTAGATATGGTTCCTAGCATAAATTACAACTTAAGTTCTCTAACATATAGAGTACAGTAAAAATGTTCAGATAAGGTAGCTACACAATTTCATAGAATCTACTAAGTCCCAGTTCATACGGTTCACGTCCACATGACCGTCACCTAGTATGCGCGTCACCTCAATATATATCACATAATACGTAATTCGTGATTTTATACCCTCAACACCAAGTTTAGAAGTTTACTTACCTCGAACAAGCCAAATCTAATACCGAGTAAGCCAAGCGATGCTCCAAAAATACCATCACGTGCATACCGACCTCTAAACGACTCGAAACTAGCCAAGACCAACTTAAATACATCAAACAATGCCAAAGGAAACAAACTCAATCGATAAAAGTCGAATCTTTAATCAAAAGTCCAAAATCAACCCAAAGTCCAACCTGGACCCGCGCCTTGGAACTCGACGAAACTTATAAAATCCGACAACCCATCCAATTATGAGTCCAACCATACTTGGTTCATTCAAATCCGACTCTGAATCGATGTTCAAAACTCACTCTATGAAACTTTAGGCTAAAACCCCCAGTTTCTCATCATAATCCAATTACCAAAAACGAAGATAGAATCACGAAATATAAT
The DNA here is from genome assembly GCA_005239525.1 of Nicotiana knightiana. Lineage (NCBI taxonomy): Eukaryota > Viridiplantae > Streptophyta > Magnoliopsida > Solanales > Solanaceae > Nicotiana > Nicotiana knightiana. The sequence continues at coordinate 57,056 of ML404852.1, forward strand.
CTAAAGCGGGTAGAGAACACTTACCCCAATCCACGTCGTGAAAATCACTCCAAAAATTGCCTCTAACCGAGCCCCAAATCTCAAAATATGATAATAGAACCAAAACCTCGATTTATACGTTCTGCCAGCGATTATCGCATTTGCAAACAAAATTTCCGCTTCTGCAGACCCGCATATGCGGCCCAATCTTCGCTTCTGCAAGCAAACCAAACTCAGCAGCCATCACTTCTGCGGAACACCACTTCACATCTGTGGGCCTGCAGGTGCGACTCTGCCATCGCACCTACGCCATACCTCGCCCCTGCGACCCAAGGCACCGATTCTGCGCTTCCACAGGTGCGGCCCATTTCTCGCATCTGCGGAGCCCTGCTTCCAGTTCCACTTCTGCTCATGTGACTACTTTGTCGCTTCTATGACCATCGAACCTGCGCAAACCAGCCGCAAGTGTGATCACACCAGATCCTGCCACAAGTAACTTTAGCCAAAAATGAGCGAAACAATCTGAACCTCGCCCGAGCCCCTCGGGACCCCATCCGAATATACCAACAGGTTCCATAACATAACACAGACCTACTCAAGGTATTAAATCACACATAACAACAATGAAACGATGAATCACACCTCAAATCAAACTAAAATGAACTTTGAAGTTTCAACTTCCAAAACTCGCGCCGAAAAATAGCAAATCAATTCGGAATAAACTCAAATTTTGAACACATGTCCCAAATGACATAACAAAGCTATTCCAATTCCTGAACCACAATCCGAACCCGATAGCATCAAAGTCAACTCCCGGTCAAACTTATGAACTTTTCAAGCCTTCAAATTTCTAACTTTCGCCAATTATTGCTGAAATCCTTCTAAAAATATCCAAATGCAAATACGGGCAAACACCCAAGTACAAAATCACCATCCGGGCCTAAAGGAACCATCAAAGCTGCGTTCCGGGGTAAAATTCACAAAATTCAAACATAGTCAACTCTTCCAACTTAAAGCTTCAAACAAGTCATAATACATCATACAGAGCTACTCATGCCCTCAAACCACCGAGCGAACTGCAAATGCTCAAAACGACCTGTCGGATCATTACAGCTCTACAGACAAAGTAAGAAGAATATTAGGCAACGGTTATTATGGACACACTTAGAAGAAAAGAAAACTTATTTCAAGGACTGAAGATATGAGTACTTAATACAAAATTTATCGCACATGGAAGTGAGTGTGACTTTTAAAATTAAGGGAACACAAGGAAGCGAGAATCAAGAGGCATATCTGTAAAAGGAAATTGTGATCAAGTGATATTCCAGAGAATGCAAAATCTCCATAATTAAAATGGCCCATTTCAAAAGGAAAGCTTATATTGATAGAAGATATCCAAGTCTACCTTATTGAGTAATGTTGGCAACAGTCAAGAGAGATCTAAAACAAGATATTACTCCAAGAATCAGGGGAGCAATCAACAAACGGCTAAAAGAAAGATTGGAAGAATCTTAAAAAATCCCTGGGTTTATGCAATAGCCAGAACAAGTTGAAAAGGCTATAAAAAGAGAAGCTCTATATAGAAAGAAGGATATGCAGCTTTCTATACAATTTTCTACCCAACGAAAAGTTCTTTATTCTACGCTAACAAGCATTGTAATCACTTTTAGTAGATTTACTGTGTACATAAAAGAGTGAAGAGAGACAGAAAAATATTGGAGATGCAGTGTGTCCCGAGAGGCTGTGTCATTATTCGTTTTCTTTGGTGAGTGAGTAAAAACCAAAGGGTCATGTTGATGAGTGAGTAAAAACCAACCTTTTGCGTTGTTGGTGTGCGTGTTAAAATCAATCCTTGTTCATTGTTGGTGATCGAATGAAAACCAACCTTGTAAACATTGATGGTGAATGTTGAAAATCACACAAGTTGTACTCAACTCATATTACAAAGAGCTAAGAAGATAACCTCCTTTCAACCCAAGGGGACTGGATTAGGATACCACATTAGTTCCGAACCAGTATAAAATTTCCGATGTCATTTACCTTACTGCTTTCATATTTTATTATAAGCCATTACTATTTGTTGAGATTAGTATTTGATTGAATCAAAGTACTAACAATGTTGTGCAGGTTGTCTCCGCATTAGTCGACTAGGTCTGAGGCGTAGTCGACTAAAAATTTAAAAAGGCTACAATTCGCCCCCCCCCCCCCTTGTACTTTCATGATGCCTAAGACCCAAATTTACTATCTACTCCTCCAAAAGTGTGATAGAGGTCTATGCATGGATTTAAAGGTTATGCCGAGTTAGAATCTCTCAACTCAACATAGGCTATTGGTAATGGACTTAGAGATCATGAGGAAAAGGAAAAAGAGGGTTGTGTATGGTCAACCTAGGATCAGGTGGGGTGACTTGACTAATAACAAAGATAAGGAGTTGGGGGAGAAGTTGCTGGTATTGAGGGCCTGGAGGACCAGTAGGGATACGAGCTGTATATGGACTACGATAGCTGAATGCATTAGAGTAGCTGCGAGAGAGGTGTTAGGGATCACGAAGGTTTTCTCTGGAAGCCACAAATAGGACTGGTGGTGGAGTGAGTAGGGCTAAGAAGGAGGTGAAGTTAGCGGTTACTGCAGCTAAGACTGCAGCATTTGGACGTTTGTATGAAGAGCTTAAGGCTAAAGGTTGGGAAAAAAAGTTGTACATGCTAGCCAAGATGACAAAAATAAAGGCTCGTGATTGGATCAAGTTAAGTGCATAATATATTATGAAGGCAAAGTTTTAATGGAAAAAGCTCAAATTAAGCAAAAATGACAGACATATTTCTGCAAACTCTTTGAAGAGGGTGATAGGAACATGTGATGGGTGATTTGGAGTACTCCAAGAGTCATCGCAATTTTGGGTATTATAGGCGTATAAGAGTGGATGAGATCGAGAGATCTATGTGTAAGATGCACAGGGGTAAAAGCAAGCAGGCTAGACAAAATCCCTGTGGAATTTTGGAAGAATGCAGGTAGGGCAGGTTTGGAATGGCTCACTAGGTTGTTTAACGTCATTTTAAGGATGAAGAAGGTGCCGAAAAATGGAAGTGGGGTACTATGATTCTATTGTACAAGAATAAGTGTGATATCCAAAATTGCAATAATTATTGGGGCATCAGGCTGCTAAGGTATATGATGAATGTTTAAGTGAGGGTGAGAAGAAGTGTATCTATTTTTGAGAGCTGGGCCATTCGACTTCGGAAGTCATTCACCCTGTGAGCATATTGGTGGAGAAGTATAGGAAAATAAATAAACACTTGCATATGATGTTCATTGACCTAGAGAAAGCACACAACAATGTACCGAGAGAGACGATATGGAGATGCTTGGAGGCTAAATGGGTCCTTATAGCCTATATTAGGGTGATTAAGGACATGTATGATGAAGCTTAGACCCGGGTAAGGACAACGATAGGGGACTTGAAATACTTTTCGATTGTGATGGGGTTGCACTAGGGATCAACCCTTAGCCCATTTTTATTTTCCTTGGCGATGGATGCACTCACGCGACACATTCAAGGGCAGGTTTCATGGTGTGTGTTGTTTGCTGTTAATATAGTTTTGATTGATAATACACATAGTGGTGCTAATGAGAGAATGGAGGTTTGTAGGCATACCCTAGAGTTTAAAGGATTCAAGTTGAGCAGGACTAAGACGAAATACTTGGACTACAAGTTCAATGACGTAAACCAGGAAGTGTACATGGAGGTAAGACTTGATGCACAAGTCATCCCCAAGAGAGGAAGTTTCAGGTACCACCCAGGAAGTGGACATGAGGTGAGGCTTGATACACAAGTCATACCCAAGAGAGGAAGTTTCAGGTATCTTGGGTCAATAATACAAGAAAATAGGGAGATTGATGAGGAAGTCACACATTGTATACGAGCAAGATGGATGAAATTGTGGCTCACTTTTGATGTCCTGTGTGATAAATATACACCACTAAAACTTAAAGATAATTTCTATAAAGTGGTGATTTGACTGAATATATTATATGGGGCAGAGTGTTGGCCAGTCAAGAACTCTCATGTCAAGAAAATAAAAGTAGCTAAAATGAGAATGTTGAGATGGATGTGCGGGCATACCATATTTGATAAGATTAGGAATAAAATTATTTTGGAAAAGGTGGGAATGGCCCCCGTGGAGGATATGATGCAAGAGGTAAGGTTGAGATGGTTCGGGTATATGAAGAGGAGAGTACTGATGCTTTAGTTAGGAAGTGTGAGGGGTTGGTCTTAGTGGGGATGAGGGGGTAGAGGTAGGCCAAATAAGTATTGGGGAGAGGTGATTAGGCAAGACATGACATAACTAGAGCTTACCGAGGACATGTCCCTTGATAGGAGGGTGTGGAGGTTAGGAATTGGGGTAGAAGGCTAGTTGGTGGCCGAGCGTTTTGCTCTTTCTTTCTCAGAAATATTGCATCAGTGTTAGTATGGTATCCCTTTTACCCTTTGATTGCTATCTCTACCTACTGTTTGATTGATATCTTTGCTTTTATTTTCTTAATATCTTGTTGTTGTTTTTGTTATTACTTGTGGCCATTACTTCTTTTTATCTATTCTCTAGCTGATAGTCTATCGAAAACAACCTCTCTGCCCTCCCAAGGTAGGAGTAAGGTCTTCATACACATTACCCTCCACCCCAGATCCTACTTGTGAAAACTCACTGGGTATGTTGTTGTTGTAATATTTTTATTTTCCTTCTCCTATTCTTCTTAGGAGAATAGTCTCTCTACTATAAATAAATCTCTTCTTTGATATAGGATTTATGGAGTAGATTTTTAATTTATATTGAATGATATTTTGACATATTTGAATCATCACGTAAACAGTAAGTAATACAAGATACCCGATATTATTTCTTTGGATAATCTTATATTATATTGATTAAATTTTTTCGCATATACTTTTACTTTATGTTTCATATTTTAAGTAAATAAATAAAATAACTAAATTCTTTTATTAAAAAGTATTTGAATTTATTTTTCTATTTTAAATAATACTAGTGGTAAACTAGACATTTACTGAAAATTTGGCACTCAAAGGTACTCATAATTCACCAAATCTAATTTGCTTATCAAGTATTACAAAAATTACTTTTCAAATAAATTGGCCTAAGCATAAATTATTACTTTCTGAAAATACTTTTTCGAAAAGTACTTTTGAAGAGAAGTATTTTTTCAAATAAAATCATTTTTGGTAGCTTGGCGAACATGTTTAAGTGGCTGGCAATATTTCTTAAGAGCCGTGTATAAGTGTCAAATTCTCTTTTTTTAATTTCAACAAAATAAGGTCCAAAGCCTTCATAAAGTAAGGATATATTTTTGTTCACATGTAAATTGTTAGGGCTGGCAAAAGCAGCCGAAATACGTGGGGTAGTCACTATTTAAGGTGATATATATTTTTTATCCATCAATTTTAATGTTGAGCAAAAATAGCCACTACTTTATTAAAATTAATATGAGAATACATTTTTACCCTTTCTTCTATTGATTTTCTTCCCAAACCCTCGCTTCTCCAAAATTCTCCTGTGTTTTGAGGGCAAAGCACAAAACATTCATGTATGTTTCTCTTTGCATTTTTGACGTAAGATGGAGAATGTAAATATTGGAACTTTTTAGGCTTCCTGATCATCATCTCATTGAAAAATTCGAATAGACAAGGAACTAAGTTTTTGTAATCACCCTTTGGAAATACTCGATCACATTCTCTATCTCAGTGCTATTTTTATCAATAAAACTCATTATGTTTATTATTTGAAAAAGATATTATGGCAGGACTTACATTTTATCAAGAAAACATACGAAATTTCTCTGGATTGAATGTGTTTTCTCTCAAGTTTGATACCCACTTTTAGGAGAATTTAGGACAATAGGTCCTGGACTTACAGTTACAAGTTCAAAAGTTAAGGACAATAGGTCCTGAAGTTTGAGCTCCAAGTTCAAAAGTTAAGGATAATAGGTCCTTAAGTTTGAATTCCAAGTTCAAAAGTTAAGGACACTTGGTCCTTAACTTTGAGTTACAAGTTAAAAAGTTAAGGACACTTAGCCCTGAACTTCAAGTTTCAAGTTCAAAAGTTAAGGACACTTGGTCCTTAACTTTGAATTCCAAGTTCAAAAGTTAAGGACAGACAGTCCTTAACTTACAGTTACAAGATCAAAAGTTAAGGACACTTGGTCCTTAACTTTGAATTCCAAGTTCAAAAGTTAAGGACAGACAGTCCTTAACTCACAGTTACAAGATCAAAAGTTCAGGACAATAGGTCCTTAAATTTGACTTACAAGTTCAAAAGTTAAGGACAGACAGTCCTTAACTTACAGTTACAAGATCAAAAGTTAAGGACAATAAGTCCTTAACTTTGACTTACAAGTTCAAAAGTTAAGGACATGCAGTCCTTAACTTACAATTACAAGGTCAAAAGTTAAGGACATGCAGTCCTTAACTTACAATTACAAGATCAAAAGTTAAGGACAATAGGTCCTTAACTTTGACTTACAAGTTCAAAAGTTAAGGACGCTTGGTCCTGAAGTTTGAGTTCCAAGTTCAAAAGTTAAGGACATGTAGTCCTGAAATTAAGTTCAAAAGTTAAGGACATGAGCAGAATGGTATTTTCGTCCGGGCAGTTAAAGTTTATTAAAGCAGTGGCTAAAGACTGAAGACATTTTGAACAGTGGCTTAAAAATAAATACATATGTTATTAGTGGCTAACCGTGCACTTCCCCCATGTAACCCGTCCAACCCGTCCAACATTTAATGGGTTGCGCATGATCCTGGTGGGCTGATTTGGGCATAGCCCATCCTGACCCATGACAAAAATTAGCCCAAAGTCAACCCAAAGTCGCTACTCAAACTTTATTAGTGATGGCTTACCCATTTCCTATTTTAAAGAATCTACAGTACATGAATTATAGATTGGCCTTTAGTATTTCATATTTTCAGCCATAAATTAGTGATGCTCTTATTTGAATTTCGTGCAACTGATTCTGCTCATATTTATTTAGCAATACATACTTTCTATTCTTTTTAGTTTCTCTTCTTTCAGTCTTTCTTTCTTTATCTTATTTTCCTCTTAGTTTGTGAGGTCTATAAATTACCCTTACTTCATAAAATAAGATACGGGTAGTTGTGAAATAAAACCTTCAATTAGTTTTATATTTTCAGATTTTGTAGCAACAATTTATCAAAATTCATAAATTTGTTTCTTCCCTTGTATTTAAGAGTTGCTGTAATGAGCAGTTTACATTAAGAGTTGCTGCAATGAGCAGTTTACATTAAGAGTTGCTTATGTCACCTCTGTGGTTTTGCCTAGCATTGGAGGGGTGGAGCTACAACTTTTCTAGCGGGTTCGAAAAAATTTAATAATTTTGGCTGAAATGTTATTTGTATTTAAATATTTACTTCATATGCATAATTAATTTACATAAAATTCGATAAGCTGCATTTTTTTGAATACGAAACTTATAAACTAAAAAATTTGAGTTCCGCCTTTGATGATACGTTCAATATTTTAAGAGAATTTTAACTTTTCTTTACTGTAAAAAAATTATATTTAACTTGTTATAACAATTTATACAAATTAGCAAAGTTTTGTTGGTTGTTTGTTTATCTTCTCACCGGTTTTTTTGGTTATTTTTGAGTGACCACTTATAAATCTTGCTATTTTTGAATTTCTCCTCTGACTTAGCCCATCTTAACCCACTCAACAATAGCCCACGCCCATTTGACAGTCCCTATAATTTGTAAAAATTGCGCGGGACATCCTATTTGGTCGCCCCCATTTAACCTATACCCGCTTTTTTAAAAACTTTTAACTTGTACCCACTTTTTAAATAACTTCAGCTTCCCTTTCCCTCGCTGAGCTGAAGTTCACCAATTAAGCTGAAGTTCGCCAGTTATAAAGACAAAACTTCAGCATACGAGACTGAAGTTTCTCAGTTACAAAGAAAAAACTTCAGCTCTAGAGCTGAAATTCCCAAGTTATAAAGACAACAACTTCAGCATACGGGGCTGAAGTTCCCCAGTTACAAAGACAAAACTTCAGCTCTAGAGCTAAAGTTTTGTCTTTGTAAACTGGGGAACTTCAGCCCCATATGCTGAAGTTGTTGTCTTTATAACTTGGGAACTTCAGCCCCGTATGCTGAAGTTCCCCATTTACAAAAGACAAAAACTTCAGCTCTAGAGCTGAAGTTTCGCAGTGTAACTGGGGGAACTTCAGCCCGTATGCTGAAGTTTTTGTCTTTATGACTGGGGAACTTCAGCCCCGTATGCTGAAGTTCCCCATTACAAAGACAAAAACTTCAGCTCTAGAGCTAAAGTTCTCCAGTGTAACTGGGGGAACTTCAGCCCCGTATGATGAAGTTTCCCATTTACAAAGACCTATTTACTAGAGCTGAAGAGTTCACAAGCTATTTCAGGCCCGTCTACTAGAATGCTGAAGTTTTGCGTGATTGCCTTTGCTACTTCAGTCCCGCATGCTGAAGTTATGCGCAAAAGCGGGTACGGTACGGATGCAAACTTTTTTACAAAGCAGGTATAAGTTAAAACATGACACAAAAAGTAGGTACGGATGCAAAAGCCCCCTATAATTTGTTCATATAGACGAATTTATTGAATTTTTGGACTATATGTACACCACTTCTGAGAATTTGCTGACCATCTTAAGTGAAGATCCAAAGTACAATTTTTCAGATTTGTTCTCTCGGCTGCGTTAGCTCAATTAGAGATACTTGATCAGCAGAGTCGACTATTATATATATTGCCATATTCAAATGTTCATCCATTTATATGCCTAGTCACACTGCTGTTTCACGTTTTTCCTACTGAAGCACCCCATTATTGTTTTTTCTTTTCCAAAGAACAAACCTTTAAACTAATCAAGTCAATTTCGATATTATATATCCCTATGCTTCTGATAGGCAACTTTAAAAATTCCAGTATCTGTGATAGTTGAGATAAAAAAAAAAAAAGATTAATAGAGTAATCTTCAAATCTTGAATTATTTCAGCAGATTGGTGATTGAGCATTTAAGCAATTTATTACTCCCTAATCCCTGTATAAGAGATAGCAGGTGAACCCCACATCTATCTCACGCCATTTTGACTTCAGGTACCTAATTTCTTGTCGTATGTGCAAATTTGTGCTCTTGCTATTGATATGTTCTGAATTTGTTTAGCTGAGTGCTGAATCTGAATTCTTTTTGTGTTCTTGAATTGCATTTTCATGTCCAACTGCACTAATCATTCCAGCTTTGTGTTGATCCCACTGTTGTTTCTTTTTATCTTTTTGGTTTCTTTCTTCAAATTTTCTCACTTTGATGGTTCTTTTTCTGGGTTTAAGTATATATTGGAGCCCAAACATAAGTTGGTTATTTCTAGCTCATACTTTCGTGCATTATCTCATCCAGTTAATGCCTTTCTTGGGAGGTATATGCATATTCTTTTAAAAAATGAGTACTGGCCATACTATAGAACATAGCTCGTTCAATTGTTATTATTACGATTGTCTTTTACAGTACTTTGAGTTTTTCTGGGTTCTTAAAGAGGGGCTTATTCTTTGAATAAATCACTCCTTTTTTCCTTTATGTTACTCCCTCCGTTTTGATTTATATGGTGTAATTTGATTTGATATGTAGTTTAAGAAAAAAACCAATCTTGTGTGAAACTTGTGGTCTTAACATGCCATAACATTTGTGATTATAAAGCTTATCGTTAAGGGTAAAATGAGAATGTCGAGTTAAGTCGTGTCCAAATTCAGAAAGGTATTCTATTTGGAACGGGCTAATACGGAAATAGTATCATTCTTTTTGGAACAAAGAGAATATTTATTTCTTTTCCCCACAATTAATATATATTTGCTTCTTCAACTTCAAAGAACCTTACTTGTGTCTGATCTACTTAATACAGTGAGGAAAGAAGAGTACTAACAAGTACCACAGCAATTGTCAAAATGGAGATTGATAATCAGTCATGGGTTCCATTGGTAGAGGAGTTCACTTTTGCAGCTAATTCGGCCCCGTTCAATAATTGTCATGCTTCTACTATTGTTGAGGTTGTGATAAATTTTAGTTCTGGTTCAGTCATTAGGTAGATTGACTTTTATTTTTTCATTGACTGATGGACTGCTATTGTGACTGATTTGGTTTTTATAAAGGTGAATAAAGATCATTTCTTGGTTGCTTATTTTGGTGGTACAGTAGAGGGAGCTCCTGATGTGAAAATTTGGATACAAACTTTTAAGGTAATCACATCCTGTACAAGTTAACTTGAGTTCTCTAGCTTTTTGGTGGTATGCCGTGTTTTCTTTGTATAATATACATCAGCATTTTACTGCAAACCAATATTTGAGCCAATGGTTTTAGTTTATAGTTCATTAATATCAGCTAAGTCGTTACTACATTGACCTTTCCTAAATATCGTTTCAAACTTATTCACATGTGAAGTCCTCAGATGATTTACCTTTTTAAACTGATTATGGGATAATTCATGGCCCTTGGTAGGAAGGTGTGGAAGTCGAGCATTAGGGTTGTAGGTTAGGACGTAGTCGAGTCCGGGGGTGAGGCTAGTTCGATAGGGTTGGCCTTAGACTGCTAGTGGTTAATGTTATGTTCACGCTATCCTTCATTTTTTCATAGGATCGGGGCTTAGTTTCTGGTTTTGCTATTGCATTTCAACTATTTTCTAGTTCTTATGATACTGTTATTATTTCTTTGGTTTCTGTTTGATGGTACTAATATATTGTCCCTTCCCTTCTCTTCTCGTCTTTTCCGTCTTCTTGAGCCAAGGGTCTTTCGGAAACAACTTCTCTACCCCTTCGGGGTGGGGTAAGGTCGGCGTACACACTACCCTTCCTAGACCCCACTTGTGGGATTTTAGTGGTTGTTGTTGTAGTTGTAGTATGGGATAATTCAATTGAAACCATTAAACATTTTGAGCAGGATGGCCATTGGAACGCTCCTGTAATTGCTGATGAGGAATTTAATGTCTCAATGTGGAACCCTGTATTGTTTAAGCTTCCTTCCAGTGAAGTACTATTATTCTATAAAATTGGGCAAGAGGTACAAAAGTAAGTATTCAGTCTTCCCTTTTAATCTAGTGGCTAATTATATTATGCAGATCTCTAACCAGATTCTAGATATCCATAAGATGTTTGAGCTTTTAGTTTCAAAGCTAACATTTTATAGTCAGATTTTTTTTCCACAATTAAGTTTTATTGAATGATACAATGTGATATTGTTCACCAGAAAACACTAATAAAACAATAATTTACTACGAGGGGAGTACAGTTTATAGGCATTTATAGGCATGTATCTGTTAAACCTTTTCAGCGTCTCACTAGAAAAATAAAACGACGTGTCTTGCTACTTACCTTCCATCAATACGTGAAACTTGAAGAGCTAAGATAATTTTTGTATTAGCATGAACTACTACAAGCACAAAGTCAATAGGAGTAATATTTTAAGTCTTTTTGCATTTCCTTACAACCTGATTATAATCTTATTAATCATAAAAGAGTTGAGAAAATGTTAATATTTTCATCAATTGCATTGACTTCTTGTTTTTATGCCATAATTGGGAGCTAAATTTCATTCTCATGTATATGACTCCTTGGTCAATGTCGTGCATATTATTCGAGTAACATTACAGTAAATTGTTGAATTTAAAGTACTACTATCTTTTCTATTTTGTTGAATGCAATGTTGACTTACCACGTCCATGGAATGCATTCAAACATGCCTTTTACTAGGGAAACCACTAATAGAACTCTTCAGTGTCAATAGTTTATAACATCCTTCATTTTTTATATGTTTTTCTTTAAACAGTTATACTGTGGTTCATTAGTATTTGATATCATTTTTGTACTGCTCAAAACGTGCACTAACATTGATGCCCTTAGTTACTTTTCTCATTTCATCCCTTAATGCATTAATATGTTCTTTTTCTGAGGTAATGGCATATTATCAATTATATCAAGGTTCTCTAAGTTTTAGAGAGTTATCGAGCTTGTTAAATGTTTAACAAAATCTGCAATTTCTCAGAAGCTGACCTAGCCACCATTCCAAAGGTCAAACAAAATTAAAAAAAATTAAATGACCTAGTCACCATTCCAAAAAAGGTCACAAAAATATTTTGTCTCAAATTTTCTAAAACATTTTTTCAGCATTTCTAAATTCTAAATTAGTTCCAAAAGTAAGGGTTGATTATACTTGTAATAATTCATAATTCTATAACAAAATTTAGTCAATGAGTTAATCAAAAGGCTGGCATGTAGTATAACCAAAAATTGAAAATATTGAACTTGTCCAGCATACTTTGTGCTCCCGATGTTTGCTGATGGTTTTTATACATTAGATGGAGTGGATGCTTGAAGCGATCTTACGATGGTGGTGTTACATGGACAGCAAGAGAACAGCTTCCTCCTGGTATATTGGGGCCAATAAAAAATAAGGCACGGATATGGCGAATTCAATACTCTTAAGTTCCATCCATATCTTAGATGTATCAGCTCTAGGAATATCTGATAAGCTAAGAATAAGCTTTCACTTGTTTTTGTTAGCCTATCTTGCTGGAAAGCGGTTCCTTGCTTTGTGGATCATCTGTGGAGAGTTGGAACTCTTGGGGAGCATGGATGGAGGTAGTACTAAATATCTGGAAAATGCTAAGAATCCATTCCTACTATGTTCTAATGGAACTAAAGGGTGCCTTCTGTTTCTTTACTACAGATGACTGCCGATTCAGGTAGGACATGGAGGAAGAACGGCCCAATATACATCGAGAATAACCCTCTTAGTGTGATTCAACCCGTCCCTTATCAGACTACAAATGGGACGTTGCGTGTTCTTCTAAGATCATTCACTGGCATTAATAAGATCTGCATGTCGGAGTCCCATGACAGTGGTTATACTTGGAGTTATGCAAAGCCTACTGAACTGCCGAATCCTAACTCAGGTAACTATGTAAGAAAATGCATATCATCTTTAGAGTGTTTGAAAAGGATGTACCTGTACTACTATGGTTACATTTTGTTTCTTCATAGGTTCCTTACCTACGAGATTTTTACATGTGATCAAACTTACATGCTTTCAGAAACTGTAGGTGTGAACATTAGTAATATGACTTTCCACAAGAATATGAGAAGCAACTATTCATTCCAACGTAGTTATGGCTTATGTGATTACTTGGTAAGCAGGAATTGATGGAACAAAGCTGAAAGATGGTCGTCTTTTGCTTGCGTACAATACAATTTCTAGGGGTGTGCTAAAGGTAGCACTCTCAGAAGATGATGGAGACTCGTGGCACGATGTTGTTACGCTTGAGGAGGCTGTAGGAGAGTTCTCTTATCCAGCTGTTATCCAATCTACTGATGGATTAGTTCACATAACTTATACATACAACAGAACACAAATCAAGGTAGCAACTTAATCTGGTGAATACCATAAGATTTTGGTTAGGTTTTATTGCTAATATATTTTAATAATTACTCCACTTTTCACTTGTTTGTGTGTGTGGAACGGCTGAGGCATGACTCTTTGTTTTGTTTTTAATCATTTGTTCTGCAGCATGTAGTCCTTCAACCCAAGTAATGAACTACAGAAAGATGAGAAAACCTCTCGAGTGAAGAAGGTATGTAATCCATATTTGTTCCATGCCGGAAGAATTTGATACACCACTTATTTAAGACTGATCTCACACCTATTTTGTGACTGTACTTCTAATTCTAGATTCATAATTCTCCTCGAATCAGTTATTTTGATGAGGATGAAGGGCAGCTATTGTACTTTTTCACTTTTCTTTTCCATTTTTGATGCCTTTGTATTCCTGCAAGATTGACCAGGTCCTCATGTGTTGCGGCTTTAAATATGTATCTGGTTTTCACCGTTGTTTTATCAGGATGTACTTGAAATTGAAGAATTTATTCATGATAAGGAAGATAATCCTTTTATTAAGTTAGAAGTTAGTAACTCTTTACAGCGGAGGATGGTAAAATTAGCAATGTGGTGTAACAGGTGAACGAGGGAACTTAAATTACTCGGTTTATTTCCAAATGTTCTTTTTAAAGCTATGTTACAACAGCGACAGGTAAATAACTGATAAGGGTGTGTGTAAGTATTGTCCGTGCATTTTTCTGCTATTTCTTTTGAGAAATCAAGATGAAATATCATAGCCGCGTCACTCCTACAGCAAATGAACAATCCACTTGATATAGGTACAAGGCATTATTTTTTGTGCTTGCACCTGAATTTCCGTGGCAACGGACTGTGTTGGTCATGCTCTTCTTCTGGAGGAACTAGCTTGTCCTTTTGACCTTGCCTAATTCGCTATGCCAAGAGTGCTAGTGATACGTTTTCATCATTTACTCCTGGCACAGTGTAAAGATGCAAACTTATTGGCTACAGGTGCTTGATGGTTATTTGAGGAGGAAAAAAAAGGATGCCATAAGACATTATTAGGTGTTGTAGATAAAGAACAAGATGGGGAAAGAGTTGAGAAAAGAAAGAGAGGAATAAATTGTAAAAATCAAGTTAAAAAGAGGAAGCAGATATCATGGGGATGGTGCTCGATAATCTGCTATAATGTTTGTGGTTTAGTGAAGACAGCTATCGGGTACTGGTGCTTCATTAGAATGAAGAATGATGATGCTGGTGGTTGTGATATTGATATGTCATGCTGCTAGGAATGGAGGACACGGAAAGCAACCCAAGGAAACAAAGATAATTGGTTTGAAAAAGAAAAACATTAGAATGGGTGATTATATAACTAAGTAGACGTCGATACATGGTCCATAAGAATCAGTAATAATATTAGAATGACCAAGTCTAGCCAAATTATTATGCATACTAGCCAAAATATAATTTGCAAAACTTGCTCCGAGGCTATCTGCACTATTACTGCTGGTAAAAGGTGGCGGAGCTGGATGGATGTGAACAAACAAGTTGCCAAAATATCAGCTACTCTGTTGCATTTCCTAAAGCTTGATCACCTGGTTTCCCTATTGGTCCATCAGCAATCTGCAATCCCAAATAATGTTATTGTAAGTTCCAACATTGTTTTGCAGTAGTTGGAGTATTTCCAAACTGTTTATCTTGATCTCCACTGGAATTTATCCATGTTGATTGACTAGTTTATATCTCTGCAGTAACGCTAGCAGCTCAGCTTGGGTGTGGTTTACATGCATAAAATCCCAAGACCCAATCTCCTTTCGCATATCTGATGACTTCACCTATACCTTTATTGCTATAATTTCCTTTCACAGAAGCTCAGTTTTTAGTTTGTAACAGCTCTTTTAGGGATGTTCATTTTACCTGAATGATATTGCTAATGTTCCGTTTAATGTCCTGCTACTAATGGAAAGACCAGACCAAGTATGACCAAAGTTCACGTTGAGATTGATTATCCAGCCTAAGCTATTTCTTTGTTGGGTCCAGAAATGGTGCTAATATCCTTCAGGGTAATGAGAAAAAGGTTGAATACGGAGGGGTCCCTAAATACTGCAATCGCTCTACACTACAACAAGGTGACGGAATTAGCCACTTAGCCGCTTTTGCGGCACCACTTTTGCGGTCAGGGGTCCGCACGTGCAGACTTACACTCAACCCCCAACCTGCCGCTTCTGCAGCCAAGGTCTTCACACTTGCGAGACCGCAACTGCGGCCCCGCGTCCGCTTTTGCAAAAATAGCCCAGCTCCTCTT
This sequence comes from Nicotiana knightiana, assembly GCA_005239525.1. Classification (NCBI taxonomy): domain Eukaryota; kingdom Viridiplantae; phylum Streptophyta; class Magnoliopsida; order Solanales; family Solanaceae; genus Nicotiana; species Nicotiana knightiana. The sequence continues at coordinate 72,755 of ML404852.1, forward strand.
CTCCCCATCTGCGGAGCTTGCTCATATCTGCGAGCTCGCAGATGCGACTTACCCCTCGCACGTGCGTCCTACCCCAGGCTAGCCTAGCTCCGCACCTTCAATACTCCAGTCGCACCTGTGGCTAACCCCTCGCAGGTGCGATCGGACCAGAAAACTCCCAGCTTCAACAATGCACTGAGTCTAATTTTTGATCCGTTAACCATCCGAAATCAACCCGACGCCCCCAGGACCTCAACAAAACATATGAACAATTCCTAAAACACGATACAAACTAAGCCGAGCCCTCAAATCACCTCAAACAACATCAAAAACACGAATTGCACCCCAATTCAAGCCTATTGAAATTAAGGAATTCCAACTTCTACAAATAACCCTGAAACCTATCAAATCATGTCCGATTGACCCTAAATTGTGCACACAAGTAAAAAATGACACCACATACCTACTCCAACTCCCGGAACTCCAATCCGAGCCCAGTAACCACAAAGTCTTCTCGGTCAAACTTTCAAATTTCTAATTTTTGCCATTTCAAGCCTAATCCAACTACGAACCTCGAAATCACGATCCGAACACACTCCTAAGTCCAAAATCACACAACGGAGCTAACGAAACAATCAAAACTCCATTCTAGAGTCGTTTACACACAAGTCAACATCCGGTCAATCTTTCCAACTTAAGCTTCCAACCTTGAGACTAAGTGTCTCAATTCATTCCGAAATCTCTCCGAACCTGAACCAACTACCTCGGCAAGTCACATAACAACTGTAATGTAATAAATGAGGGAATGGGGCTATGACTCTCAAAATGACTGGCCAAGTCCTTAAATCCTCCCCCTCTTAAACAAACATTCATCCTCGAACGGGTCTAGAAACATACCTGGAGTCTCAAATAGGTCAAGGTATATGCTCGCTATATCCCGCTTGGTCTCCCAAGTAACCTCTTCAGTTGGCTGACCTCTCCACTGCACCTTCACTAAATCTATGTTCCTTGACCTCAACTTTCGAACCTGCCGATCAAAAATAGCCACCGGCTCCACATCATAAGTCAAATCACCATCCAACTGAACTGTGCTGAAATCCAAAACATGAGATGGATCTCTGACATATTTCTGGAGCATAGAAACATGAAACACTGGATGCACACTCGACAAACTAGGTGGTAAGGCAAGCTTGTAAGCCACCTCCCCAATCATCTGAAATACCTCAAATGAAAGCAATATCACAAACCTTCCTATCGACGTAACTCTTCTATCTAGACTGCGCAATGCGAAGTCGATCATGCATCAATTTAACCTTGTCCAAAGCATCCTGAACCAAGTCATTACCTAATAGCCTAGCCCCACCCAGCTCAAACCAACACATGGATACCGACACCGTCTCCCGTACAAAGCCTCATATAGAGCCATATGAATGCTCGATTAGTGGCTGTTATTGTAGTCAAACTCCGCGAGTGGCATGAACCGATCCCAAGAACCCCCCAAATTAATGACACAAGCGGGTAGCATGTCTTCCAATATCAGAATAGTGCGCTCGGGCTGTTCGTTTGTCCGAGGGTGATATGTTGTACTCAACTCAACCTGGGTTCCCAACTCTTGCTCTATCGCTCTCCAAAACTGCGATGTAAACAGCGTTCCTCGATCTGAAATGATAGATACCGGCAAACCGTGAAGGTGAACAATCTCGCGAATGTAAATCTCAGCCAACTGCTTCGAGGAATAAATAGTCCCGTCTAGAATGAAGTGCGCAGACTTGGTCAGCCGATCCACAATCACCCAAACAACATCGACTTCCTAGAAGTCCGTGGGAGCCCAACTACAAAATCCATGGTGATCTACTCCCATTTCCACTCTGGAACCTCTAGCTTCTGTAGCAATCACCTGGTCTCTGATGCTCATACTTCACCTGCTGACAGTTAAGGTACCGAGCTACAAACCCCACTATATCATTCTTCATTCTTCTCTACCTATAGTGTTGCCTTAACTCCTAGTACTTCTTCGCGGCACCTGGATGAATGGAATACCGAGCGCAAAACACACACTTAAATATGCTCGCTAGTCGAATATAGTATAATATAATATCGTATCCACAAGGATTGGAGTTAAACATAATTTTCGAAGCAGTTGNTGGATGAATGGAATACCGAGCGCAAAACACACACTTAAATATGCTCGCTAGTCGAATATAGTATAATATAATATCGTATCCACAAGGATTGGAGTTAAACATAATTTTCGTAGTTTGTAGTTTAATTTCTATCCAAGATGATCAACAATTGAGATTTATATGATTTCTAACTAAAATTAACTAAGATCTAAAGCTATTGACTAATGACAATTGAATAAAGGAATAAGCAAGGAAGGAAATCAATGGGAGAAAATAGGGTTTTGATAAGATAGGTGCAAGATAATTGTCTGGGATTTAACTCTAGTTAATTCACGTCTAATGTTCAAGTGAGTCTATCAAATTCACTCAATTGTTAGTTCAAACGTTTAGTAGAAACCTATCTCTCGATTAAGTCTCAACCTCACAAGATGAACTAAATTAAGCCCGGTGAAGATATGCAAGAATTCTTAGTGGATTGGTTTTTAGGAGAACCTCTCTCGATTAATAAGAAGAATTAATGAATTCAACCAACAACATGGAATGCAAGGATATCACAAGTTATGCATCTCTCGATTACATGAACAAGTGAGTACAAATGCAACAATTAAGACATCCAAAACGGTTCAATACATAAAATTAGAGTTATAATTCCTAAACAAATATCAATACACCAAATCCATCAAACCCTAAAGGGAACTACTCCATAGATATGGAGAAATTCATAACAAATATGTTAAAGTAAAGAAAAACATAAATTAATTAAAACTCTTGCCTTGAGTGAGGATTGAATGATGAATTCCTTGTGCTTTTGCTTCTCCAACTCCCCTTAGTCTCCTTTGGTCTTAGATGTGTCAAAAGTTCAGAAAATAACATTTTTATATGTATTTATACTAAGTAGGGTCGGGCCCAGACAAAAAAACCTTTTCCCGCGTGAAAAGGCGCACCACATGGGGCTAAGCGCCATGCGGGGCATTAGTGGGGAAGTTCAAAGAGTTATTTATGACAGACTGCAGGAATTTGCACAGGCGCGACGGCCCACGCGCTGCGCTAATTGTCAATTTGGGAAAATTATAGCCTTTTTAAATGACTTTCCGTTGATATATTGTGGAGCCCAAATGAATTTATGAGCAAAAAGTTATGTGCATTTTACTGGACAATGCGCAATATGCCTGCTCGATTCTTCGTTTTGTTGTTAAAGTGCACTATCGTCCGTTGATCCCCAAACACGATCCCAAATTAATCCTTGGGCTTTTACTCAGACTTCAAAGCTCCAAAATAGCTTGAATTCATTCCATAACATCTACATAGATCAGAATTGCTCCTACAAGGCATAAAACACATAATTAGTGCAAAACACTGGCGATTAAAGCTCAAACTCAATTAAAGTGCAGTAAATTGGAGTGCAATAAACAACTAAAACACATAATTATAGCCTACCGTCGTGGGCCTCCTCAAGAATCAACCCACGTATCTCATCTACATAAGGCACACAAATCCGACCTTGCATCCTCAACACCCCATCATCCCCAATAGTAACATCTCTGGCTTTGCCATGCTGAACCGTGTCCTTAAGGACAAGCAAATGAGGATCATCATACTGGCGCTCTATGATGAGATCATATAAAGAAGACAGAGAAGCCACACAAGCTAGAATTCGACTGGGTTCCGAAACATCTAATCTCACAGACTGGCTGGTCAAGGACTGAACATCAAGTGCAAGAGGTCTCTCACCAACAGGAATGAATGCAAGGCTGCCCATACTCACCGCCTTTCTACTCAAGGCATCGGCCACCATATTGGCGTTCCGAGATGATACAAAATGGTGATATCATAATCCTTCAGCAGCTCCAACCATCTCCGTTGCTTCAAATTTAAATCCTTTTGTTTGAACAAGTGTTGGAGACTCCGATGATCCGTAATACCTCATAAGACACACCGTAGAGATAAATCCAACTCCAAATCATTAACAAGGTAGTTCTTCTTATGAGGCTTCAACTATTGCGAAGCATAAGAAATCACTCTATCCTCCTGCATCAAGACACACCCAATACCAATCTGAGAAGTATCACAATACACTGTATAAGATCTTGAAGCTAAAGGCAAAACTATAACTGGAGCTATGGTCACGGTAGTATTGAACTTCTGAAAGCTCTCTTCACATTCATCCGACCACCTGAAAGTCACACCCTTTTGGGTCAATTTGGTCAAAGGCGATGCAATAGACGAGAAACCCTCCAAGAAGCGACGATAATAACCAGCCAAACTGAGAAAGCTCCGAATCTCCATAGCTGAGGACGGTCTGGGCCAACTCGTAACCGCCTCTATCTTCTTTGAATCCCCCTGAATCCCCTCACTGGACACCGCGTTCCTTAAGAACGCCACCGAACTAATCCAAAACTCACACTTAGAAATAAAGCTTCTCCTCTCTCAACTACTGCAACACAATCCTCAAATGCTGGGCATGCTCCTCCTGGCTACGAGAGTACACCAGGATATCATCAATGAATACTATGACAAACGATTTGAGATAAGGATGAAATACACTGTCATCAGATGGATGAATGCTGCTGGGGCATTGTTCAACCCAAAAGAAATCACAAGGTACTTATAATGACCATAACATGTCCTGAATGTTGTCTTCAAAATATCCGAGTCCCGAATCTTCAATTGGTGACACCCAGACCTCAAGTCTATCTTATAGAACTCCCTCGCTCCCTGAAGCTAGTAAAATCGATTATCAATCAATACCCAAGATCACGTCGAAATCAAACATACAAAGTAATAAAAGATCAACTCTAGTCTCCAATCCCCCAATAGTTGCTACACACGACCAATATATACAATCCGTAATAATATTATCTCCCACTGGTGTAGATACACGAGCAGATGAAACTAAGGACTCACGGGACATATCCAAATAATGAGTAAAATACGACGATATATACGAATAAGTGGAGCAGGGTCAACTAATATAGAAGCATCCCTATAGCACATTGAGACAATACGTGTGATCACTACATTTGAAGAAACAACATCTGGCTTGGCAGGAATAACATAGAATCGGGCCTAACTGCCACCTAATCAGCCTCCCCCTTTAGGGCGACCTGTAGATGCCTGGTCCCCACCCTGAGCTAGCTTGGCGTGTGGTGAAGTAACCGGTGCGGAAGTTGCAGCCTGACTTCTTTGCTGCACTGGACCTCCCGGGTGACTAGGAAACTGCCTCCACATATGCCCAAACTCACCACACTCGAAGCAACCCCCCGGTGCTGGTGGTGGGCACTAAATGGGGCCTCGAGTACCGGGATAACTGCTAGAAGTACTTGGCACAGATGAACCTTGAACCGATGGAGCACATGAAGAATTCTGGGCTGGAAGGGCAGTTAGAGATGCCTAACCCTGACGAGCATTGTATGAACTATGACTGGATGATGCACCAGAATAAACTGGGCGAGTCATCTGAGCAGGCCTACAAGGACGACCCCTGTTGTAGTAGGACTGGCGTCCATAAGGAACACCACTGAAACCACATGAACCTCGAGCCCTTTTGTCTTCCTTCTCCTCACGCTAATGACTACGGACCATCTCTATCTGCCGAGCCATATGAACCACCTCGTCAAAATTAGCACTAGATACCCTCTCCCGAGTCATAAGCAACCACAACTGATATGTGAGGCCATCAATGAACCTCCTAATCCTCTCCCTATCAGTGGGAACCAACCAAGCTGCGTGACGAGCCAACTTTAAAAACCTCATCACATACTGGGTCACAGACATGCCCTCCTAGCGTATCTACTCAAACTGTTTGCACAACTCCTCCCCACGATACTGTTGCACAAAATTTTCCAAGAAGAGAACGGAGAACTCCTGCTATGAAAGTAGTGCTGCATCGACCGACCTGCGCCTTTTATAAGCCTCCCACCATCTGAAGGCAGCCCCAGTAAACTGAAAAGTAGTGAATGAGACCCCATTAATCTCCAGAATACCTGCCATGCGAAGAATCAACTGGCACTTATCCAAGAAGCCTTGGGCATCCTCTGACTCAGCCTCGCTAAATGATGGAGGCTAAAGCCTCCAAAATCTCTCTAGTCTCCTCTGCTCATCATCAGTCATGACGGGACCACCTGGTCCTTAGCAACTGCAACAGGCTGGGCTAGTAGTACCCCCCGGTGTCTAAAGTCTCTACATCACCTGCTTGAGCGTACGAGCGGCGGGAGTCTGAGTACCTTCCCCGACCTGAGAAATGGCTGCTGCGGCCAAAATAGAGACTACATGAGCAAGGCTGATGCACACAGTCAGAATCTAAGCCAAATCCTCTTGAAGGCCTGTAATCTTAATGGGCACAACTGGGGCCTGAGCTGGCCCCACTGGCTCAACCGTATCTAGTACCTTCTTCAGAGCTGGAGCAATTGGTGGATCTGCAGGCGCTTCTCTAGTTATTATACAAGCTGTACCTATGCCCCTACTATAACCCTATAGTGGCCTCGACCTCTCATGGTCGTAGCTAGTGGTTTTGGTGGCTATCCGTCCTGTCCGATAGCATGTGTCCTTACAATCTGTGAGAGAATAGAACAATAGAAGTTTAGTTCCTAGAATATCAAAAATCCGCACGACAAGAATACAAGAATGTGAAGTTTCCTAAGGGTTCGGCATTCTCTCGATGGCAAGTACAGATATCTTTGTACCAATCCATAAGACTCTACTAAACCTGCTCATGACTCGTGAGACCTATGTAACCTAGGCTCTGATACCAACTTGTCACGACCCAAAACTTAGCCTGTCGTGATGACGCCTAATGTGGTACAAGGCAAGCTGACACTTCAAAATAGTTCCAACACTACTAAATGAAAAATAAAATAACATAGGTTTAAATCATCAAAACTCTCAAAAGCTGGATAGAAAGTTCCAATACGGAAATTCCCAACATCGAGGTGTCACTAAGTACATGAGCGTCTATATAACACAAGTCTGGAAATACTGTCTATGATTGTCTGAAACTAAATACAAAAAGCGAAAAGATAGGGAAAGAGAGAAAAGGTCTACCAACGTTGGGAAGCTACCTTGGAATCTCCAAAAGATCAAGCTACACAGAGAATCAACACCAATTGTGTCCGGAAACACCCGGATCTATACACGAAGTGCAGGGTGTAGCATGAGTACAACAAACTCAGTAAGTAAGAAGACTTAATAATGGACTGAAAGTAGTGACGAGCTTCACAAATATAGTTCAATTACAGTAATTTTAAAATAGGAAGATAGGCATGCTTTCAAGTTCGACAATTAAGGCCAAAACAGTTAATTCATGTCAAGTTTAACTGAAACAGGATATAATATCTCTAAGAAATTACATGACAGTGATATATGCCAACTGAAGTACAACAATAATGAAATCAAGTGCATAATCTCAGAGCAATAGTCACTCAGTCCTCCCATTCACTCTAACCTCACAGTCACTCATTCCTCACAGTCTCTCTTTTCTCTCAATCACTTGGCACTCGTGCTCGGCACTCAGCACTTGAACTCAGTAGGTACCTGCGCTCACTGGGGATGTGTACAGACTCCAGAGGGGCTTTTTCAGCCCAAGCTCTATAACAAGAAAATCATGGCATAAATCAATAAAACATGTTGTGATGTGCAACTCGCTCCCATAAATATCCTCACAATCAGGCCTTCGTCCTCACTTAGTCATTAATCTCTCCAGTTTCTCGGGCTCTCGAAAATCATGATAATCTGCCCAAACAATGATGATGTAATATATAAATAAAGAACAATATAGACTGAGATGTAATATGCAAGTAAAACTGTGACTGAGTACAAGCAGCAATTACCTAACATGTGCGTCACTCCAAAACCAATCACATGACATATAATACAGGGTTTCATACCCTCAAAACCAAATTTATAACTTCTACTTACCTCAACCTGTGCAAATCCCTATCCCAACACGCCTTTGCCTCGCGAATCGGCCTCTAAATGACCCGAATCTAGCCACAAACAGTTTGGTACAATCAACACGAGCTAAAAGAATTAATTCCATAAGAAAAATACTAAGTTATTAATCAAAAGTGAAAAGTCGACTCAAAACCTGAAAGTGCATTCAACCACGAGTCCATCCATACCAAATTTACCAAAATCCGACACCAAATAACTCAAACCCCCAAACCAAACTCTCCAAATCTCTAGCCTCAAACTCCCAAATTTCACCATAAATACACACAAACTAGGTGAAAAATTCAATGGGGAAACAATATTGAACAAAAATAAGCACAAGTGACTTACCTCAAGAAACGCGTCGAAAATCCTCTCAAAAATTGCCCCAATCCCGAGCTTGAAATATTTAAAAGTAATAAAACACAGAACCTCATTTTAAAATACTACCCAGGCCTTCTCTCACCTACGGCCACTTAACCGCTTCTGCGGCACCACTTTTGCAGACAGGGGTCTGCACTTGCTGACTTACACTCAACGCCTGACATGCCGCTTCTGCAGCCAAGGTCTTCGCACTTGCGAGACCGCACCTGCGGCCCCGTGTCCGCTTTTGCAAAAACAGCCTAGCTCCTCTTCTCGGCATCTGCGGAGCTTTGATCGCACCTGCGGGCTCGCAGATGCGGCTTACCCCTCGCACCATCATCCTACCCCAGGCCAACCCAGATCCGCTCATGTGCAACTCCAGCCATATCTGCGGCCAACCCCTTGTAGGTGCGATCACACCAGAAAACTCTCAGCTTCAGTAATGCACTAAGTCTCATTTTCGATCCGTTAACCATCCGAAATCTACCCGAGGCCCCGGGGACCTCAACCAAACATACCAAAAAGTCCTAAAACACGATGCGAACTTAGTCGAGCTCTCAAATCACCTCAAACAACATCAAAAATACGAATCGCACCGCAATTCAAGCCTATTGAAACTAAGGGATTCCAGCTTCTATAAACGATGCCGAATTCGATAAAATCACGTCCGATTGATCCCAAATTTTTCACACAAGTCACAAATAACACCACATACCTAATGCAGCTTCGGGAACTCCAATCCGTGCCCAGTACCACAAAGTCCACTCTCGGTCAAACTTCCAAATTTTCAACTTTCGCCATTTCAAGCCTAATTCAACTATGGACCTCTAAATCACGATCTAGACACACCCCTAAGTCCAAAATCACCAAATGGATCTAATGGAACCCTCAAAACTTCATTGTGGAGTCCTTTACACACATGTCAACATCCGATCCATCTTTCCAACTTAAACTTCCAACCTTGAGACTAAGTGTCTCAATTCATTTCGAAATCTTTTCGGATCCGAACCAACTACCCCGGAAAGTCACATAACAACTGTAAAGCAATAAATGAGAAAATAGAGCTTCGACTCTCAAAACGACCGGCCAGGTTGTTATAATATATGCCAATGGTTTTGGAGAGGAATCTAATAACAAAGCTGAAGCTACACTTCTAATTGGGGTGGATTGGTGTAGTAGTAATGGAAGCAAAAACCTTGAACTTGAAAGTGACTCCCAAATTCTCATTATTGAGTTACTAATAAAGCTAAGTCTCCATGGAACATCTGCGACATTGTGCAAGCTATTAAAAGAACTATCAATTCTTTTGATAACATAAAGGTGCAACATTGTTTCAAGGAACGGAATAAAATGGCAGATAGGCTCGCAAATCATGGAATCAACTATAATAATCTCAATTGGTTCACCCTACCTCAACAGTTGCCTATAGAAGCCATGGTTGAATATAGTATGGACTGACTTTAATTTCCTTCATTTAGAAGAAGACATGTGCGAACATGGACGGCCTTAGGGCAAAGCATCTCAAGCGAGTGCTTTAGGCCCATATTCTTAGGAGGCACAAATTTTTTATAATAACAAGTGTATGTGTTAACTTTCCCTTTTAAAAAAAATGAATGATTTAAAGTAGAAAGTGCAATTTTCATTCACAAGAAAATATGTGACCGTTGAACATAACTTGGAAAATGGTAATGTCCTTTCGGTAAGTGTGTCTTTTTTAAAATCACTTAGCGTGCAAACATTTTCTTTCCTCATTTAAATGTTGAAAATGGACCTATATTATTCCTATATAGTTTTTTGCTTTCTCTTCAAATATGAGGAATTTATATAAACCACTATTGCTTAGTGGCTATTAACTTCATATAGCTATAATATACATAATTACTTCCTATAGATGCTATTCAATTGTTACAGTAGTGTATTCGATGTATTCGCGCCACTATATTCATGAATACAATAGTAAAAGTCTCCTAAAAAACAAGGGAGCTGTACGCGACTGTATTCAGATCTATTCACGCTATGTATTTATTAATACAGTATCGACAATTACATTAAAAATAGGTCTGTCCAGCCGTCTCATAACGGAAATAGGATCAATTAGCGTGATATACTCCTAATATAACTCAATAAAATTGTAGCGACCCGACCGGCCATTTGGAGATCTAGCGCGTCGTTCGGCAGTTTGAGGCCACGTGCAGCTTCACTTCAGGGATTATGACTTTTACGCGTGGTCGGAACTAGAATTTCGGAAGTTCGGAGTTAATTTGGAAAGAGAATTCTCATTTCGGAAGCTTTAAGTTGGAAAAATTGACTAAGGCGTGGTTTTTGAGTAAACGACCTTGGAATCGAGATTTGAAGGTTCGAACAGGTTCGTATGATGATTTTGGACTTGGGCGTATGTTCGGATCGGGTTTTGGAAGATCCGGGAGCGTTTCGGCGCCTATTGTAGAAAGTTGATACTTTGGAAGAATTTCATGAATTTGGGTTGACGTGCATTTCAATGTTATTGGTGTCCTTTTGGGATTCTGAGCCTGGAAATAGCTTCGTATGGTGGTTTTGGTCTTAGGAGCACGTCCGGATGTGGATTTGAAGGTCCATAGGTCATTTTGGGGTCATTTGGCGAAAGTTGGAATTTGAAGGTTCTTGGGGAGTTGGAATGGGAGTGGACTTTTGTATATCGGGGTCAGATTCTGATTTCGAAAGTTGGAGTATGTCAGTAAATGTGACATGTGTGCAAAATTTGAGGTCAATCTGACGTGATTTTATAGGTTTCGGCATCGAATGTAGAAGTTGGAAATTTTAAAGTTCATTAAGCTTGAATTGGAGTAGAGTTCATGGTTTCAGCGCCATTTGATGTGATTTGAGGTCTCGAGCAGGTACGTGTGATGTCATGGGACTAGGTTGTGTGAGTGGACGATGTCCCGGGGGCCTCGGGTGTGTTTCAGATTGAATTAGGGTGATTTGCTGGTGCTGGTTGCTGTATCTGGTGTCCTTCTTCGCCAACACGAGGGGAGTTCCGTGTTCTCGAAGAGGAAAGTTGGAGGCTGCTGGATTTTTCCTTCGCGAACGTGAAGTGGAGGTCACGAATGCGAAGGGGTTGGTCGAGTTGACTACGCGAACGAGAGTGGTCAATCAAAAACGCGTAGAAGGAAGGAGGGAAGCTGGGCCTGAGGTCGTTGGCCTACGCGAATGGGAGGCCTGGAAAACGAAAGAGTCTGGGTAGATGGCCTTCATAAACGCGATCGCCAGGCCGTGAACGCGAACGCGAGTGCGAAGAAGGAATTTGAGGCTGAAGCAGGATGTGATTCGCGGACGCGAGGGCATTGCCGCGTTCGTGAAGAAGGGCAGTGCTGGGCAGTGAGTTGTTTTAAAGATGGGATTTGTCCATTTTCTTTCATTTTTCTCTTGGCTTGGGAGATTCTTGAAAGGTTTCAAGACGGGGTTTCATCATAAATGGCAAGGTAAGCTATCCCCCACCTATTATGAGTTAAATACATTGATTATGTATAGATTTTAACATGAAAATTAGTAAAAATTTGGGGTTTTGGTGGAAAAACCTAGAATTTGTATTTTTGGATTGTTACCACGAATTTGGGAATGAAATTGAGAGTAAGTTATATATTTGAGTTTGTGAGGTTAGGGGTAAAGTTTATCTTCGAAAAATTTCGGAATCCGGGCACGTGGGCCCGAGGGAAATTTTGTCAACTTTTCGAGCGGAGTTGGGAATTTATATAAATTGAATTGTTATAAGTATTAGGGTATATTTTCATTGGTTTGCCCGTTATTTGGCTAGTTTTGGAGCATTGGGGCATCGATTTGAGTGGTCAGAAGGGCTTGGAAGCTGGTTATGGAATTTCGGAGCGAGGTAAGTCTCCTTTCTAACCTTGTAAGAGGGAATTGTCTCCTTAGGTGAAATAATTAATTATGTGCTACTATTTGTGGGGGCTACGTACGCACGAGGTGATGAGAGTCCGTACGTAGCTACTATTGTGCTTAAGTCCGGGTAGCCTAGGACCCAAAATCATGCTATACTTGAATTATTTGTAACCTTATTGACAATTTAAATTGGTTAAATCATATCGAATTAGTAAATGAATTTCTAAACAAGATAAACTTCATTTTCTAAATCGTGAAAAGAGGATTGACTTTTTCCTTGGATAACTATTCTCTGGTAAAGTCTTGATTGACTGTTTGAATGTGTGTATTTACATTTGACCGCGTCACATGTATGATTCACGAGCGGGGTAATAAATGCATCTATGGTTCGCGCCGTTTGGCCCTCTGGCAGTGCACATTTTATTATTTTGTCGGAACGGGCCGTACGACCTAGGCAATTGCGCATGCTATTTTCTTGGTACTTTCTGTGATTTGAACTGCTTAAATACCTTGGGATATAAGTCGTTAACCGAAATGAGGGAAATTGAAAATATAATTATGAAAGAAGTCGTCCCTTCCTGTTATTATTTGCTATTTAATTATGACATCCATGCTTAGCATCACATTAACTTATATTAATTTGACCTCTAGTAAAGGTCAAAGTTGACCTCTCGTCACTACCTCTTCGAGGTTAGGCGGGATACTTACTGGGTACACGTTATTTTTGTACTCATACTACACTTGCTGTGCATTTTGTTGCACATGCACACATGCGTCTAGTGGCCTAGCTTGGCGCAGCGGCATGGTTAATATGGAGACTTAGGTGAGCTACACCTCTCGAGATGACCCGCAGCCAACAGAGTCTCCTTCAAAGTATTGTGTTGTATTTTCCCTAATGTCCTATTTGTATTCCAGACGGTTATTGTATTTCATTTGTTTCCTAGAAATTGCTCATGCACTTGTGACACCGGATACTGGGATAACTTGGGATTTATTCATTATTTAAATGTATTAAAGACATTATTGTTTGCTCAGTTGAAGTTCTTAATTATTATTTAATGTAATGAAAAGGAATGATTTCAAGAGTATTAAAATAAAGATTTAATTAACTTCTTGGTGTTGGCTTTCCTGACAGTGGTGTTCGGCACCATCACGACCTTTAATGGATTTCGGGTCGTGACAACAAGGTATCGGAGCACTAGGTTCCCTTAGGTCTCACGAGTCATGAGCAAGTCTAGTAGGGTCTTGCGGATCGGTACGGAGACGTCTGTACTTATCTTCGAGAGGCTACAAGACTGTTAGGAGCACTTGCCTTCTTGATTCCTCATCGTGCGGTTTGATTCCTTTGAGGCTTATTCCTTCATTTCCTTTCCATTCAATCTTAAGCAACGTGGAGAGCTTGTTATAAATCGGGAATTGAGGAATTGTAATGGTACTACAGTTATGGTGCGGGATGTTTCTCCCTACGTAGTTTTTTGGGCTATTGTCGTCGCCTTGTGGAAGGATATTCTGTCATTTAAGCTCAGTAGCTGTACTTCTGAGTGATTTGAGGCTATGCATAGGTTGGTATGATGCTCATGAACGGTTATCGCGCAATAATTGATGTGATAGTAGGATGCTTGCCCATGTGTCGGGGCAGTGAATGACTTGAAAGGAGGTCTTCTCAGAGCGTAATTCAAAGATTCGGTATTTTATTTCCAGCGGAGGAAAGGCCATCGGTCTATAAATATTCAGGTTTGAATTGATAGAGTAATGAGATTTTGTGTTTTCAAGTGTGGTGGAATTTTCATCTGCGACGTGGTGCCGTCGTCCTCGATTGAATGTGTTAAGTTCGTCGTTGTTATGATCTTCTACAATTCACCTTTGAGGCATGATATGGCGAGATAGTGTCAGGGAAGCGGCTGTTAGAGATCGCAATGTGCGGTGGTTTAGGATTGGGTCGGTGTTTCTAATGTTGACGGCTCGAGAAAGATGATCCTCGAAAAGGTTTAAAGTGGTAGCGGTCTGTTGGTTCAAGTGCTGCAGAGATAGATATTGATTTAAAGAAACAACTGGGCAGCAAAGGATGAGGAAAGACGTGTGGGAAGTGTCAGGCAGTGGTTAAATTTCTAGAAGGCCAGGTGTATGAAGTGAAAGTCGAGTAGTTGCTTAAAGGAGTAAGTTAGACCTAAGTGGGAGAGTGCAAGAGTAGCATATAGGTTCTGTGGCAGGGTAACTATACACCTTGAGGAAAGTTGGAGCGATTTGGGAATTTTAGTGGATGGTGATTGGGACTACAGGATTAATTTGAAATATTGGCTATTATACGGCGGGATATTGGGTGCAACAGAAAGTAGTTTCTTGATATGAAGAAGGATATAACATGACTTTGGATAGGAATGTATTGTCGCGCCTTTAGTTGATGTCCATGAGGGGTGAACGGACTCGTACAACTAGTGAATGAGCATGGGCTCAGGATGGATTGACGATTTGGTAGTAATTGTGCAGTGCAATGTCGTTGAAAGATGTCAGCATGTAATTTCCACATGTGGGTTATCTCCTGTGAGCAGGTCAGCGGTCGCTTGGTTGGCAAAGTTTCTATAAAGGATTCCACTGACTATACAGTAAGAGGTTGAATATGTGAATGTTGCTAGAGATTCAGAATGTTCGTGAAATACTAATAGAAGGATTTCGAGGAATTTTGCGGTTGGTTGTGCAAGATCATGTCAACAATGAAGAAATCATCCTGGTGGCTTCTAGAGTTGTGTAATAATAGCTTCAAGCTATGTAGGAGAGTTCCATCGCCTACGATTGGGTTGCATGGTTATCTACTTGTAAGGTTTCGGGTTATCGGCGTATTAGTGAGTTAGTACAACTAAGGGAAAAGAATATAAGTGGTAATTTGAGCAAATGAATAGATAAAGGTGTGTTATAGTTGGCCTTATTGACTGGTGTTCGGTCTTTGGGAAGATTCAGGATTTATGCTTCGTACATAGGTGATTTACAAGGGAAGTGATTCAGTCGGGTGCTTTATTGAGATGGGTGTTCATGGTCCAGGGGTGACTTGGAGTTGATTATGTCCAGGTCCAAGCTAGAGTGGATGAATCTCAACAACGGTCCTACTGAATTCAAATGTTAAAAATGCGTTACTTAAGGATTTCAAGCCCGTGGTATGGATAAGAATCGAGCTTTTGCAGCAGTTATTGATAAGAGGCACATAATGTTCTATGATATTTTCGACTTGCAGAGTAGCATTTGGAGGAAAAAGAGAAAATGACTTCGGATTCGTAGAGGAATTATCAGAATGGATGTACCCGTTGAAGATATAAATGTGCGTGCAAGGAGGGTATGAAACGGTTCATGGGTTTGGAGACGATGTGGTCTCGTGGAATGGGGTCACTAAAGATGAGTGCGGGTTTAGGTTCGTGATGAAAGGAATGGAGCTATTATTATCTCTAAGGCAAGTTAATGATGAATTAGAAGAATTTAGATTGGTTAGCCATGGTTGAATTGACACAATGGTGGCGATGATCAGTTTGTTTAGCGTGAATAAGTTATGCATGTGATTTGTGACGGTACATGCGAGGTTGGAAGGCCGCCGTAATTGGTTTTATTTAGGAGTAATCAAGTCTTATGGCCTGATATATGTAGGCGGATCCCGAAAGGGCTATGATGGTTTAGACCACTACTTGAGGATTTGTATATTCTATGGTTATGAGAATTCACTCGTGTGTTGCTATGGTTCTCTTGAAATGGGTTAAGTAGAAAATTTCTATATGATGAAGTGTTTACTCTATTAGTAGTTCAGGAGCTACCACGAAATTCTTGTACTCTTGTGTATTGGAGTGATTAAGTGCATCAAGTAGCATGAGATTCGAAAGTTGAGGATTCAAGATTTGCGGTTCGGTGTTGACAAGGATGTCATGAGATCGGATGAGCAGGAAAAGAATTTAGATGTTTAAAGTAAGATGGAATTGTGTTAGGCGTCACCTAAGGTCGATGTTGTGTGTAAGAGGCATTGTGTTCTGATGTGTGGATTCTTGAATTGTTTTACAACTTTAGTGCGGTCGGTGGTATGGATGTGCAGACTTGTTACCTAGTGCGGAAGGTTGTGGGAGCGTATCCCATGGGAAGGTTGTATAAGTGTGGCATGTAGTCACCTGGTTGATTGAAGATTTAAACCAAGTGTGAAGATTGTGGTGATAGCGCTAATTTGTTTTATGCCTGGAAGGCGCTCGGTTCGTTTGGTTGTGGGCTATGGAAGTTTGCTCCTGTTATGATGTTTGTTCTTGTGTGTTATGGGAAAAGGGTTATTATGGACCCAGGAAAGGTTATTAGCCTAGTTTGGTGCGATTAGAATAAGCTTGAGGTCTGTGGATGGATTTAAATGTGAATATGGGCCCTATGTAAAGCCGAATATGTTCATTTTAGCATAGTGCTCCTCATGGAGGAGTATTAGAACGTTGGATGTTATTTCGGCATCTGCTATTTTAGGTAATACTATATTATGCCGTGTGAGTTGTGAAACGACTTGAAAAGTTTCTTATGTGTTGAGGTTCTGCGTAGCGATAATGTCATGTGAGCAGGATGTCTCTTGATTGAGATCATATATCACACCTCAATTGTGCTTGAGTTCTGTAGCGTATGGCTCTATCTGTCTCCCCAGGATGGTATTATGCACTTATCGTGCATGTGACCGATATTCGGTATTTTGTAGTAATGATCGATTCAGCTCGGTAAGTATCTCCTTATGTGAATTTTATGTGTGGATCGGGTGGCACGCCGCCACGGGAATGTTGTTTAGATCGGATTGCACGCCTCAACAATGTGATGTCGGGTATAGTTCCCTACATTTATTTTTGTGTGTTTTGTTTCCCATTTTCTGAGGAAGGTTTATAGCACCTTTCCGGTTGTCTAATTAGTTGCGTGAGTTGAGTTGTTCTTTCCATAGTTCATTTTCCTTATGTATCACGTCTGAGTTTGTGGCTTGTTGGCACATTATGGCATCATGTGAGATTGTTGGTCATGTATGGGGTGGCTTATCCTGAACAACTCTTACTGGGTGAGACGAGCTTATTGAATCTAAGATAAGTGCGATCGAATTATATGAATTATATTAAAGAGCAAATGCCATTATTTGGTTCATAATGATGTAATGGTTCTTGTCAGGAGTATAGACTCAATGATTTGTTGACTTGGCAGTTGGTTATGAATTTCTACACATCTCTTCCGTCGTGGCGATATTGGAAGGAGTTAGAACAAGATTTATATATGTCATGAGGTGCATCGAGATCATATGATTCGTGGAATTTTGGCTATTGTTATTAGAGGATGTTGCTATGGTCATGTGCGTTATGCAGTGCATAGTGTGAATTCACCAAAAGTATGCAATCATGTATCTGTGCATTGTGTAATGATTGATACGACATTCGTATGTTGGAGGCAGGCCTGGCAGAGAATTTCGGATGTTGGGATTGGGCTCTAAGCTTATTTGTCGGAATCGGAGAGAATATCTTCAGATTTGCTCAAGCTAATGTTCTCAACTGAGTTGTGATAGCACGGTTAGGTGCACCAGGTGTTAAACAATGATTTCAGACAACTCCAGTGTAGTTCGTAGCACGTTTGAGGGAGAACACATGTTTAAGTGGGACAAAATCTAATAACCCGATCGGTTGTTTTGAGCTCTGGCGCGTCGTTCGGCAGTTTGAGGCCATGAGTAGCTTCACTTCAGGGATTATGACTTGTATGCGTGGTCGGAACTAGAATTTCGGAAGTTCAGAGTTGATTTGGAAAGAGAATTCTCATTTTAGAAGGTTTAAGTTGGAAAAATTGACTAAAGTGTGGTTTTTGAGTAAACGACCTCAGAATCGAGATTTGAAGGTTCCAATAGGTTCGTATGACGATTTTGGAATTGGGCATGTGTTCGTATTCGGTTTTGGAAGATCCGGGAGTGTTTCGGCACCTATGGTAGAAAGTTGATACTTTGGAGGAATTTCATGAATATGAGTTCCAATTCATTTCAATGTTATCGGTGTCCATTTGGGATTCAAAGCCTAGGAATAGCTTCGTATGGTGATTTTGGTCTTAGGAGCGCGTCCGGATGTGGATTTGGAGGTCCATAAGTCATTTTGGGGTCATTTGGCGAAAGTTGGATTTTGAAGGTTCTTGGGGAGTTGGACGGGGAGTGGACTTTTTGATATCTGAGTTGGATTCCAATTCCGGAAGTTGGAGTAGGTCTGTTATGTCGAATGTGACTTATTCGCAAAATTTGAGGTCAATCGGACGTGATTTGATAGGTTTCGGCATCGAATGTAGAAGTTGGAAAATCTAAAGTTTATTAAGCTTGAATTGGAGTGCGGTTAATGGTTTTAGCGCGGTTTGATGTGATTTGAGGCCTCGATCAGGTCCGTGTGATGTCATGAGACTGGGTTGTGTGATTGGACGATGTTTCGGGGGCCTCAGGTGTGTTTCAGAGTGGTTTCAGATCGAATTTGGTGATTTGCTGCTGCTGGTTGCTGTATCTGGTGTCCTTCGTCGCGATCGTGAGGGGAGTTCCGCGTTCCCGAAGAGGAAAGTTGGAGGCTGATGGATTTGGCCTTCGCAAACGCGAATTAGAGGTCGTGAACGCGAAGTGGAGGTCGCGAACGCGAATGCGAAGGGGTTGGTTGAGTTGACTACGCGAACGGGAGTGGTCAATCGCAAATGCATAGAAGAAATGAGGGAAGCTGGGCCTGAGGTAGTTGGTCTACGCGAACGCGAAGGGTCTGGGTAGCTGGACTTCGCAAACGCGATCACCGGGCCGTGAACGCGAAGAAGGAATTTGGGGCTGAAGCAGGGGTGTGCTTCCCGGGCGCGAGGACATTGTCGCGTTCGCGAAGAAGGGCAGTGCTGGGCAGTGAGTTGTTTTAAAAACGGGATTTGGCCATTTTCTTTCATTTTTCTCTTGGCTTGGGCGATTCTTGGAAGATTTCAAGACGGGGTTTCATCATCAATGGCAATGTAAGCTATCCCCCACCTATTATGAGTTAAATACATTAATTATGTATAGGGTTTAACATGGAAATTAGTAGAAATTTGGGGGGTTTGGTGGAAAAATCTAGAATTTGTATTTTTGGATTGTTACCACGAATTTGGGCATGAAATTGAAAGTAAATTATATTTTTGAGCTTGTGAGGTTATGGGTAAAGTTTATCTTCGAAATTTTTTTGAATCCGGACACGTGGGCTCGAGGGTAATTTTGTCAACTTTTCGAGCGGATTGGGAATTTATATAAATTGAATTGTTATAAGTATTAGGGTATATTTTCATTGGTTTGCCCATTATTTGGCTAGTTTTGGAGAATTGGGGCATCGATTTGAGTCGTCGGAAGAGCTTTGAAGCTAGTTATGGAATTTCGGAGCGAGGAAAATCTCCTTTCTAACCTTGTAAGAGGAAATTGTCGTCATAGGTGAAATAATTAATTATGTGCTACTATTTGTGAGGGCTACATATGCACGAAGTGATGAGAGTTCGTTCTTAGCTACTATTGTTCTTAAGTCCGGGTAGTCTAGGACCCAAAAAGCATGCTATACTTGAAATATTTGTAACCTTATTGATGATTTAAATTGCTTAAATCATATCAAATTAGTAAATGAATTTCTAAACAAGATAAACTTCATTTTCTAAATTGTGAAAAGAGGATTGACTTTTTCCTTGGATAAATGTTCTCTAGTAATCTTGATTCACTGTTTGAATGTGTGTATTTACATTTGATCGCGTCACATGTATGATTCGTGAGCGGGGTAATAGATGCATCTATGGTTCGCGCCGTTCGACCCTCTGGCAGTACACATTTTATTATTTTATTTGAACGGGCCGTACGACTTCGGCAAATGATTGCGCATGCTATTTGCTTGGTACTTTCTGTGATTTTAACTGCTTAAATGCCTTGAGATATAAGTCATTAACCGAAATGGCGGAAACTGAAATTATAATTATGAAAGAAGTCGTCCCTTCCTGTTATTATTTGCTATTTAATTATGACATCCATGCTTAGCGTCACATTAACTTATATTAATTTGACCTCTAGTAAGTCTCAAAGTCGACCTCTCGTCACTACCTCTTCGAGGTTAGGCTGGATACTTACTGGGTATAAGTTGTTTTTGTACTCATACTACATTTGCTGTGCATTTTTTTGCACAAGCACACGTACGTCTAGTGGCCTAGCCTGGCGCAACGACATGGGTTATATGGAGACTTATGTGAGCTGCACCTCTCGAGACGACCTGCAGCCAGCAGAGTCTCCTTCAGAGTATTGTGTTGTATTTTCCCTACTGTCCTATTTGTATTCCGGACGGTTACTGTATTTCATGTTGTTCCTAGAATTGCTCATGCACTTGTGACACCGAGTTCTGGGATAACTTGGGATTTATTCATTATTTAAATCTGTTAAAGACATTATTGTTTGCTCAGTGGAAGTTTGTAATTATTATTTAATGTAATGAAAAGGAATGATTTCAAGAGTATTAAAATAAAGATTTAATTAACTTCTTGGTGTTGGCTTACCTGACAGTGGTGTCCGACACCATCACGACCTTTAATGAATTTTCGGTCGTGACAAAAATTAATTATAACATGCCTCGTTATCAACCCAATTAATTAGGATTATTTTTCAGTTGTACATAACTATTGTATTTAGTGTTTCAATATTTATTTTTTACTGTTGCATTCATTAGATCCAATGTTTGTATTTACTGTATTCACTATTTTATATTCGGTGTATTCAAATGTATTTGTATTAACAGTATTTTAGTTATTCCTAATACATGTTATTACTGCTGTATTCCTATATATATATATATATATATATATATATATATATATTATGCATGAATATAGGTGTATTCAGATGTATTAAAAAAATACTGACCTTCGAAATACATAAATATAGGTAAAAAATATATTTATACAAAAATACAATATTTTTGAGTGAATTTGTACAGAATAAAATGTATTTGTATCATTGCATGTGACTAAATAGCAAAGAAGAGAAGAAAGTTCGTCGGAGATGACGTTTTTCGGCTAAGAAGAGAAGAAAGCTCGTCGGATCTGTAAAAAATACAATATCCGCCGTTCATGTTACAATACCCATGCTCTAGTTGATAGAATTTGATCAATCCTATTTTTTGTCGTTAAGGTGGAGAGCTGAACCTGATTCCTTTTCTTTTTCCTCATTTCGCTCAAAGGGTTGATTATTCCGACATCGTTTTTGCTCCCCGCGCAGTTGATAACTGGGAATTTTGACTACTTATTAATACTTTTTTGCTTTTGTTTTAGTCCGAAGGTATTGATTTTATGTTCCTGAAACTAATGAAAATATGCAAATTGCAGGAATGTTGGAGTTTGGTCTTCCATGATGGAATCCGACCCAAGAAAGGAGTGTTCCAAATCATAAGGCAAGAAAGGGCGCAGAACTGGAGAAGTGCGGTCCCTAAAAGAATTTCTGCGGTTGCAGAAGAAAGTGCGGACCGCAAGATTCCATCTGCGGTAGATCATATGAAAATACCCAATAGGAATTTGTCAGCGAATTTTGGGTCACTATAAATTGACGAGTTTCACATTTTTAGGTCAAGTTTCCAAGTTTGATCTACTGTAGCTGTTACATTTTTTCATTTTAGGAAGTTTGTGACTATTTTAGTGTTTGAACATTATAGTTTTTCATTTTAATCTTATATTTTGAGTTTAATTAGCATTTCTTCTTTATTTTCTTCAATTACCACTATGAGTAGCTAGATTCTTACTAGGATTGTGACCCAACCCTAGTGTGTAAACCGTATGGGTACTTAATTTAATGCTTGTTTATGATTGGGTTATGATCATAGATTATGGTCACATCCATAGACTTTTTAACTCTTTGGAAAAGAACCAAAAACAATCATTCGCTTCTAGTTTCTTTTCTTAGCATATAATTTCTAGAGTAAAATTAGAATTAAAAATCAAAACCTTTTGTGGAAGTGCAATTTAGTTAATCCATTCTTTTCGTCAAGTGTATATTCCTAACAACTCTAGTAACTCCCTATGAAAATCGACTTCGACTCTTGTTGGGTACTATTCTTCCAATGACCGTTTCAATCACTATTGAGTGTGGATTGGACGTGGATCAGCAATGGCCCTAGACTCAGAGCGACGAGCCCCTCCTTGCTATGGAGGAATCTGATTTTGAAGAAAATGTCCGACTTTCCCCTCTTTCTCCTAACAAATATTAGAAGTATTTTCAATTGCATTAACCCTAGAGGATTCGGCCAGAGAATTCACGATTAGAAGCAAGTATTTTGTTCGAAGAGAGAGAGAAGGAAGAGAGAGTGAAAGAATAAAAATTCTGAGAGAGAATCGTGAGTTAGTTGAAAGAAAGAGAGAGGAAAAACATAAATAGCGTATTTCATGCCTCAATGGTAGTATATACCATAAATACTTATTTTGATATAAAATACAAAAAGTTGCTATAGAAAATAATATTTTAAAATAATTTTGGTTTATATTAAATAGAGTGTACACCTTTGCTATAGGAGGTAAAATTTCCAAAAATGTATATTATACTTTTATATTCTCTTTCTTCGGGCTTAAATCATAAAAACTAGAGTGCTTAACATTTTCTTACCTATCTATTTTCTTTTTTCTTCTATAATTTTTCAAACATTTTAACGAATATATTCAAGTAGCAAATGGTTATTTCATATCAATATATCTACTTAACTTACATTCTATTGTCTCAAATTCTATTTTTCCCTCTACATTTTTTTCTACCTTAAGTGTTCTCGAAAGATAAATAGTCACTATGTGTAACGACATGGCCGATTGTTTTGAGAATTAACGTCTCATTCGGTGGCTTAAGGTTTCTAGCAGCTTTATATTATGTAATATGACTTAAATGTGTGGCCGAGTTTGTTTTTCGGACGACTTGGGATCAATTTTGAAGAACAATTCTTGTTTTAGAAGTTTAAGCGAAAAAGGTTGACCGGATATTTGACGTCTGCATAGACAACTCCTGAATGGTGTTTTAATGATTTCAGTAGATTCGTATAGTGATTTCGACTTAGATGTGCGTACGAATTTAGATTTTGAGGTCCGTAAGATAACTTAAAGCATTTTGACGAAAAATCGGAAGGTTGAAGTTTGAAAATATTCATAAGTTTGACCGGGATTTAACTTGGTTGTTATCGGGAACGAATTTTGATTTCAGAAATTTTAATGGCTTCGTTATGTCATTACTGACTTGTGTGCAAAATTTGAGGTTATTCCGGATTGATTTGATATGTTTAGTCACAAGTTATAGAATTTGAAAATTTCATCAATTCATAAGTTCGATTCGAGGTGTGACTTGTAGTTTTGACGTTGTTTGATGTATCTGAGGCCTTGAGTAGATCCACAATATATTATAAGACTTATTGGTATGTTTCGACGGGATCCCAAGTGGCTTGGGAGAGTTTCAGATGAGGTTTGGATCATTTCAGAAAATTTTGGTTAAGGCTGTTGGGCAAAGTTCTGGTGCATCCGCATATGTGGAGGGTTGATCGTAGATGCAGAGTGGCTTGTGTGAAAAATCTGGTCGCTTATGCGACGATAGAGGCCTAGGTAGAAGACCTCTCTGTGGCTGTTTGTGCGCATCTACAGGTTCACAGGATCGACTCATTCTTGCGCAGGTGCGGCTACTGGGCTGGCTAGATGGAACTGCAAATGCAAGATCACGGTGCAAAATAATGGTCCGCAAATGCAAGAAAACTAGGCAGAATCACATATATTCGGGGGTTTGACATTTTTGGATTTTGGAGCTCGGTTTTGGCGATTCTGGAGGAGTTCTTCACGAGTTTGATTTGGGTAAGTGTTCTATATCCGAAATTGGTCGTATTTCATGATTTCATCATTTTTTTCATCGGTAATTAGTGAATTGATTAGAAGAAAATGGGATATTTGTAAAACTTTTTGAAACGAAAAATGAGGATTTGGAGGGCGATTCGTTATTGGAATTTGATAATTTTGGTGTGGTTGCACTCGTATCAGAATGTATGTTTGGATTTCGTGAATTTTTATCGAGTTCCAAGGTGCGAGTCGGGGTTGACATTCGTATTGACTTTATAGTGTAAAATAAAATTCGACGCTTTATTATCCGGCATTTATTTCCTCTGAGTTTTAATTATTTTATGAAATTAATTTGGCTAGATTTGAGCCGTCCGGAGATTGTTTCATGCGAGAAAGACATTTTGGAGTATTGGCCTAACTTTGTTAAGGTAAGTATCTCACCTAACCTTGTGTGGGGAATTACCCCTTAGGCATTGAGTCGTTTGTGCAATTTGTGTAATGAGAAAGTCGTGTAGGCAAGGTGACAAGTACGTACTCAGGCTTATATGTGAAACTTCTATCGGTTTAAACTCTTAGGCATCTTTTATGTATTTAACTGAAATTTTTGGCACATGTTTACTCTTACATACTTTATTTGACATTGTTAGCATTCATGGTACTTCTTACTTGATATTGTGCACTTATATGTTTTAGTTTAAGTTGTTGCATTTCTTATTGTCTTGTGACTCTTAATTGTTGAGTTCCTTCTATGACTTTGCACTTATGTTCTACTTGGCTTAATTGTGGTAATTGCACACCTTAGTTATCAAGTGCTCCACTTGTCCCGTTTCTTTTGTAATATTTATTGTGTTCCTTAGTTTCTATGTGATTCTTTCATTTCCGTGTACTCATACTCTATTATTATAGAAATTCTTGTAAATTGAGTATTGGATTGTTGATGTTAATCTGAATTGCTTGTGGATCGGGTTGCACGCCGCAACAGGTAAAACAAGGGTGGATTAATATGGTGAAATAAGGGTGAATTATGGTATTTATTATGATTATATGGTGGGATCGGGTTGCGCGCCACAACATATTTTCATTTATTATTATTGATATTTACATGGTGATATAAGGGTGGATAGTGTTGTATGGTGGGATCGGGTTGCGCGCCGTAATAGTTTATGTGTTTTGTATTCCTTATTGTATTGTGTTGGCTTCGATTTTTCATACTAGACTATGAGGATTGGAACTTCTGGTTTTAATGGTATTCCATATTGTATTGTGTTGGCTTAAGTTCTTCTGGTTGTATTGTGTTGCCGTTATTTCCTGTTTTCCTTTCCTATTACTATTATTTTGGTGAATTGGTTTTCAAGATGAATTTAATATGCTGAGTCATTATCTCATACCTTGTTGAGTTGTTAGTAATATATCGGTTTTAAATAAAAGAATTAATAACATGTTACCTTACGTGACTCTTAAATTAGCACTCGTCATTTCATCAAGTACTTTACTATTTTTAATGGTCGTCATATTTCACTTTAATCAATTTCTCAACTAAATTTCCTTACCCTATTTGATATTTCTACTTTACTTAAAAAGGAAT
The DNA here is from genome assembly GCA_005239525.1 of Nicotiana knightiana. Classification (NCBI taxonomy): domain Eukaryota; kingdom Viridiplantae; phylum Streptophyta; class Magnoliopsida; order Solanales; family Solanaceae; genus Nicotiana; species Nicotiana knightiana. The sequence goes on from ML404852.1 coordinate 98,417, forward strand.
TTCAATTATTTTTTAATTTATTAAATTTTAGATTCAAATCGGTGACTTATCCGATGCCTTATTTCATTTGAAAATGTTATTCTTTTCAACCAAGTGTTTTCCAAGATAAATTGATCATTTTCTCATTGATTTCATGTTTGGTTCAGAATCTGCAATGTTACTTTATTGTATATAAGTAGAATCCTCGAATATTATTTGTTAGCATTTGACACGAATACTATGTACCTGGTAGCACGTGGATTTTGGTGTGCGAAAGTGATGTAGAAAATGTGGGCACAAGATGCCATGCGTGTAGCGTTTGGAAGTTGTGATTTATGATAGAAGATTACAAGAAGTGGGATTGCTGAAATTCGTATATTAGGAATTATTAGATTGGTTGAGTTGTCATTGTTTTCCCTACTTGAACACATTCATACTTCACCCGTACCCCGACTATGTGGTTGCTTAATTATTTGGTTATTTCTCATTTCCATTCATGTTCCCCTTATCTTCACGGTTGCTTGTAATTTGTACTCTCTCTGATATTGGCCTTACATGTATTACCATTATAATTATTATACTGCTATGCTGCACAAGTTACCTTCACTAGTAAGTGTCTTGGCTGTACCTCGTCACTACTACACAGAGGTTATTCTTGATACATACTGGGTACTGCTGTGGTGTACTCATGCTACACTTTTGCACATTTTTATGCAGATCCGGGTACTGATGATTGAGTTGGTTGGAGACCTATGCCTACGCTACTGGAGACTTCAGGGTATACTTGTTCGATGGTCGCAAACCCCAAAATCACCTTCTATTGTATTTTATTTCCACTGTCTCTTATTTTTCCGGAACAATGATGAACTCCTTATTTATAGTTACCCTTAGAAAGGCTTTGTAACGACCCGACCGGTTGTTCCGAGAGTTATAACCCCAGTTCTCCCATTTCTGCTTCTTTATATGTCGTTTAGCTGTATTGTAGGGTATCGGGTTGGTTGGTTCGGGTTTGGAGAGGTTTTGGAGTGGAATGAGACACTTAGTCTCTTATTTAGGAATCTAAGTTGGAAAAGTCAACCGGATGTTGACTTGCGAACAAACGATCTCGGATTGGAGTTTTTATGGTTCAGATAGCTCCAATAGGTGATTTTGGACTTAGGAGCGTGTTTGAAATGTAGTTTGGAGGTCCGTGGTAAAATTGGGCTTGAATTAGCGAAACTAGAAATTTGGCGATTTTCGGTAGGTAGCAGAAAATTAGGTATCGGGCTCGGAATGGAATTCCAGAAGTTGTAGTAGGTTCGTAGAGTCATTTGTGACGTGTGTGCAAAATTTGAGGTTATTCGGACGAGGTTTGAGGGGTTTCAGCACCGTTTGCGGCAATTGGAAGCTTAGGAACCCTTAGGCTTGAATCCGAGGTTGATTTAGTGTTTTGAGGTTGCTTGGAGTGCTTCGGAGGCTCGACCTCGTTCGTATGATGGTATGTGACCTATTGGTGTTATTGGTTGAGGTCTCGAGGGCCTCCGGATGACTCCAGATGGCTAGCGGGGAGTTTGGAGATTGAATTAAGCAGCTGATGCTGCTGTTTCTAATGTTTTCGCACCTGTGGAAGGGGGAGCGCAGGTGCGATTAATGGGTTGCAGATGCAGAAATATAAATCTGGGAGTTTGATCGCAGATACGGAGAGTTTGTCGCACCTGTGAGCCCGCATGTGCGAGGGAGGAGCTGCAGGTGTGAAAGCTGGAGGATAAGTGATATCTGCTTGTACGAATGTTAGGACAGTAGGTGCGGTTGTGCAGGTGCGTGCAGGGACTGCATGTGCGAGATACCTAGGCAGAAAGTATAAAAGGAACACTTCCCGAATTTTTGAGCATTTCCACAATTTCTATTCGGTTTTTGGAGCTTTTGGAGGGTTTTGAAGAGGGAATCAAAGGGGATTACATTGAGGTAAGTTATTTGAGCTTAATACTCATGATTTATGATATTTTTCAGTTGTTTATGCATGAAATTAGTAGAAATTAGGGATGGAATTGACTGAATTAGGGCTTGGAATTAGAGAGCTTGATTTGGGGATTTGAGGGGTCAACCGAGGTCGGATTTTGGTAAATTTTGTATGGTTGGACTCGTGAGTGAAAGAGGTTTCTAGTTTTATGATTTTTGTCGGATTCCGAGACGTGGGCCTGGGGGCCAGGTTTGGGTGAATTTCAGGATTTTTGTTGAAATTGATAGTTTTTCGTGTGGAATTGTTTCCTTGGCCTATATTGATTGCATTATATTGCTTTTGGTTAGATTCGAGACGTTTGGAGGCCGAGTCGAGGGGCAAGGTCGTTGCGGTGTAGGATTTTGGTTTGATTGAGGTAAGTAACACTTCCAAACTTGGTTCTGAGGGTTCGAAACCCCGAGCTATGTGATATGTGATTAGTATTGAGGTGACGCACATGTCAAGTGACGGACGTGCGGGCGTGCACCGTGAAAATTGTGGCCTGGTTCATTTTAAGGCCATGCTTATTGATTCTTTCTTGTTTATATCCGTGTTATATCATGTGATTAAGTAAATGTGTTGTAAATCATGCTAGATATCCTGTTATAGCTTCACGCCGATACTGTTGGGACCCGAGTGGTCATTTCTTGCTATCTCCGCCTTAGTTTCATTGATATTCCGTACTCAGTCTTAATCATGCATATCATATCATGTCTAAGTCTTAGTTATTATTACTTGGATTAGGTTAAATTGAGTAGGGTTATTTTGGTATATATTATTTTTTGTTAAGGGTATTTCTATCAAGAGAAATTAATTTTTTTTTTTCTACTTAAAAGTACTTTTTTCTCCTAAATGATTTGCAAAATATCTCAACTTTGAAAAAAAATACTATCTTTTTTAAAATAAAAACAAAAAACCACTTTTAGTTTTGAAGAGGGTGGCCAACACGTTATTAGATCCTCTCGATCTTCTCGTGAGAGAAATCCAATTAAGAAGAGGCAGGTCGGGCCCTATGGGCGGGTATCTGCGGCAACACAAGCACCATTAATTGACACCACCCGAGAAGCAGTTTTGATTTGGTATTGGTAGATCCCACACAAAATTTTGTTGGATTTTATAAAATAAAAAAAATTACCCCACATTCTTCCTTATTGAGTACTTCTCTTTATCCCTTTACCTTTTTTTAGCAAGTATACCACTAGGCAGGCTGCCTAGTGGCTAATATATAAACAAATTTCCAAAATGGGTCCAAAGCTTACAAGATGTCCAAACCAAAATAGAAGTTGCCTGAAGCTATTAACTACTAAAAGGATAGAAAAATTAAAATCTAAAGAGCTAGCTATTACAAAATAATAAGTTGAGTGCTTCCTTCGCCAGTCAATTTATGTGAATCCAAATGCCAGTGGAAAATACCAAGCATCACCTATCAAGCTCTCACCAGGCGCCATGGTATACTCTCCATAGGCTAAAATGAATTCCAAACAAAACCACAGAGTTGAAGCCAACATAGTCTTCCAAGTGTAGTTACTATATGATCTCCATATGCAGTGAACTGAGTTTGTCTAGGTATTAATCATGTGCTCACTCATCTAGCTTAACATGTAGAAGAGCCTGGATTTAGGCAGGCTTTGTAAGGCAAAAGTCGGGCTTCGTAACTGTGCCTTTTTTTGTTCTTGTAAGCTTAGATCTTTCCATGCTAGAACCTTTAGTATAGAAATAATTCTAATCATATCTAAACCATCCTCAGATTGAGCATGAAAGCATGCTAATACCACTGAGAAATGATTCAACAATCTCCAGAAATACCACATGACAGGTTCAACGTTTTCCTTAGTATTTGGCCATATCAGACTAAGGATAAATTCTACCATCCAACACCTGCTTATCGCATTGTTCCTATACACTATCAAATCACCCCCAGAATGAGAATGTGACCATACTAATACCAATGGGAAGTACCTTAATAACATACATAATGAGACAAAGAAACATGCAGGTTTGTGCAGAGTCCAATCCTGTGAAGCCATCAGTTTGGAGTTCTTCTCTTGGATATCCTAACCATAAGGTTAGGTGTTTGAGATTTGTCTATATTGATAAACCTCATCCCTGCACTAAGAAATTCAAAGAACGAATGAAACTCATATGTATCTGCAAATAAAACACAATGTTAGCTATAAAATCCGCCACTGAGTTTCCTTCTTTGAACACATGTTGAAAGATCAGATTGAAGTTGCCCTTCATATCTATAATTTTCTTCACATCATTTGCAATTACCCACAGAGGATCCATTCCCCTTCTATCACTTTCTTCATCACCAATGAATCAGTCTCCAATATGAGAGGGTGAAAATCATGGTCCACACAGTATTCCAATCCTTGAATAATAGCCTTAGCTTCAGCCACCACATTAGTTGTCACCCACAGGTCTACTGCCCTTACATACACCACATCACATTCATCATTCCTCACACAAAATCCTAAGGCGCTAGGACCAGGATTTCCTTTTGAGGTTCCATCAGTATTACATTTGTACCAACCATGAAAATGAAGCTGCCATGTTACTCTTCTAGTGATCAATATAGGTTTATATCCTTCAAAATATTGAATTATTCCTGGCCATAACAATGGAATATTACGAATACAAGCATACCTCACCTTATTTGTAGACATTGAACCCCCATGTTTATCTGCATTTCTTCTCTTCCAAAGTTCCCAAGTGATGATAGATGGTACTACTTGAAACAAGGGCTTTAACTTTGGACAACATTGAGCATAACACCAATACCTTATAACATGCTTCAAATGAATCAATGTCAAAATAATTCCAACAACCCCCCTGAATAAGTTCCATACTTTAGAGGCAGTAAGACTTGTGACAAATATATCCTTAATAGATTCCTCTTGGGGTTGCTGACAACACCAACACCTAGACATCACCATTTTCCCTTGCCTCATCCACATGTCATCAGTGGCTATTTTCTGCCTCCACAATCTCCACAAGAAGAAGGATATCTTGAATGGTAAGCCTTTAATCCACATTAACTTGAATTCCTGATTAGGATCAACCCTATGCCTTAATATTTGCCAAACACTGCTAACATTGAACTTGCCTGAATGAGTTGGCATCTAGTATGGCCTATCCCAGTATCCCTCACTATCTTCATAATGCACATTTATCCTTATATGTTCTGCAATTTCCTCATTGAAAGCTTGATCTAGCATCTGATCATCCCATGTTTCACCTTGCCGCAATTCTGCCAAATCCTGAAGATTTTCATTTATTGGAAAGTCTTCAGGTAATACGTGATAAAGTGAGCCCAATCTAGTCCAATTTTCACGGCAAATATTAGTTGTGCCACTCTTCAATTCCCATAGGATATCATGTTTTACTTCTTCCCTAGCATTCAACATTTGTCTCCAAACATGGGATCCCATTCTAAACTGCACCACCATTGGTATCTCCTTCTTTCAATACTTATTCCACATGAAATTATACCACAAAGATTTTTTGGTCCTAAACCTCCACTATAGTTTGCAAACAGTGCCCTTGACACATCATGTAAGGATCTAAAACCTAGGCCCCCTTCCTCTTTAGGAAGGCAAAGATTTTGCCATGAAGCCCAATGTCCGCTTCTGCCTTCTTCCTTTGTGCTCCAAAAGACACTAGCAGAAATATTATGAAGATGCTCCAATACATATTTTGGTGGATGAAGGGCTTATAACATGTGGACTGGCATACTTTGTAACACACTAGAAATGAGTGTTGCCTTTATTCCAAATGACAACAACTTTCCTTTTCATGAATGCAATTTAGCCTTTACTTTCTTGTTAAGATCCTCATAATATTCCTTCCTCATTCTAGTCTAAAAAATGGACACCATAGATATGTGAAGGGGAATTTACCACTTGCAAATCCTATAATAGATCCAACCGCCTAAAACAATCCATTAGGAATCTTTGCATACATGTAGTATGAACTCTTATCTTTGTTGATCATCTGACCTGATATTTTCTCATAGTTCCCCACCACTGCCATGATCTTGATCAAGGATGGAGGATGAGCAAAAACAAAGATTTCAGCATATGCCAAGTGGTTTAAAGGATCAGACCACTTAGGCATTCCAAATCCCACAAATAATTTGTCTTCAAATAGGTTATTCAAAGACCTGGAAAGTACCTCAGCTGATATACTGAATAATGCTGGTGATAGAGAATCCCATTGCTTCACACCCCTTGTAGACTTAAAGAACCTTGAGGACTGCCCATTCATCAATACTGAGTACCGGTTATTTGACACCAAGTTCCACACCGTGTTGATGAAGTGCTCAGAAAATTCAATCTTCCTTAGTACATGCAATAAGTACTTCCATGAAACCCTATCATAGGCCTTAGCCATATCAAGCTTCATCACCACATTAGCTGGCTTTCCCCTTAACCTTATGTCAGTCACAATTTCTTGAGTCAATAAGATGTTCTCAAATATACTCCTACCCTTCACAAATCCGAATTTATTAGGAGATATTAGAGAAGGCAAAAAACTTTCCAATTTATCATGTAACACCCTAGACAAGACCTTGTTAATGAAGTTGCTCAAGCTAATAGGTCTTAAATCAGAAAAAGTCTCAACTCTAGGTTTCTTAGGCAGCAACACAAGATTGGTGTGAGTGATGGATTTAGGCAATGTAGCTCCTCTATAGAAGTGTAGCATCATGTTGTGTATATCAGCACTAATAACATCCCATCATGTTCAATAAAACAGGCCAGTGAATCCATCTGGACCACTAGCACTCTCACCACGAAGCTCAAAAACTGTTGTCTTTACCTCTTCAATTGTTGGCAATCTGCTAAGTTCCAAATTCTGTTCCATAGTGACCATCGAAGATAAATTGCATCACCTTCATTTGTGAACTGTTTTTGATAGAAGTCCACTGCAGCTATAGCCAATCACTCCACTTTTAATCTTCTTTAGTTGAAATTTCTTTCTTTTCCTATTGACATGATTGTGAAAGAAACTTGTATTCCTATCTCCTTCAGCAAACCAAGTCATCCCAACCTTTTGCTTCCAATTTTGCTCCTCAATACTCAAGTATTTCTTCGAGCATTTTGACGAACAATCCCATTCTCATTTGTAGGCTCTTCTTCAAACAACATCTCTTTCACCCAAACAATGTCCTCCAAAATAGCCAACTGCTTGAAGATATCACCAAATGTTTCCCTACTCCATTTTGACAGTGTTGCCTTCACCCTCTTAAGCTTCTGCTTGAACATCAAAAACGGACCCCCTATGAAATCAGCTTCCCAATTCTTCCTCACCACATCCATAAATTTATTATGCTTAGTCCAAAAGTTCAAGAACCTGAAAGGCTTGACAAAATTGGTGGTCTGCTCCCCACCTGTCATTAACAATGGTGCATGATCTGATCCAGTTCTTATTAGATGTTCAACTTCAATAGTTGGAAACATGTTCTGAAATGGAAAATTCACAAATATCCTATCCAATCTTTTGAATATACACATAACATTTGATCTCCCATTCTACCATGTAAATGGACTTCCTTTATATCCTTGCTCAAACAAACCACACGAGTTTACACAAAATGAAAAATCCTCATATTTAGGAGGGTGTACTGGTAGTCCTCCTATTTTCTCATCTTCATGCAATATCACATTGAAATCCCCTCTTACCAACCATGGAAATTTCATATCACTTGCTAAGTAATACAAGTGATCCCACAATTCCAACCTCTCCATTGCTGAACATTTGGCATAAACAAATGCCATCATCATGTGCTACCCCAGGTCATGGTGAAACACTCTCACAGTCACATGTTGCTCAGTATCCTCCACTAATTCCCATCCCACCACTGCATCAAAGAACAACCATATTTTCCCATTAATATTTGCATAAGCAGTCTCCACATTCATCCTTCTTCTATATCTATCAATGAGTCTCTTCTTTTGAAAAGGCTCCATCAATGCAACTACACAAAAACTATGCTTCCTATTCATGTTGATCACCCTAGGAAAGTCCTGCTGTGTATTCACAGACCTTATGTTCCAAATTAATGTTTTTATCATCATCATTTAGATATAGAAGCTACCCTCATGGGCATTATTCTTGATGGTTGTGGTGGCTCTTTATTCTGATTCTTCTTTGTTTTCTTACTTCCTTTAGCACTAGTTGTGGGTGATAAATCTCCTTCCCCAGTCACTTGTTTGAAGTTTTCTGCCATAGATTCATCATCTCTTTCATCTTCCTATGTACTTTGTCTCATTAAGTCTTCTTCAATTGGTGTCACATTGTGTGTAGCTAAATCATGTAAATGCTGTAGAGTAGTCTTCAGTGGAACACTAACTTGCAGCGGCATAATTTGATCAGTGCCATACTCTATAGGAACTTCATGTATTTCCTCAGGTGCTCTTGGAAAAATTGCCCACTCATCATCCTTTTCATTTTTATTTTCCATAGAAGCAACAACAACCTGCATTATTTTGAATTGCTGCTCATAGACACTGCCTAGCCCAGGAATTACTGTAGTAGTCTGCTCAGAAATGCCTGTTCTATTGATATCACCACCCTTTCCATTTCCTGTGTTTTGATCTGACACCATTGTATCATCCCTAACCTTCACATTATCATCTCCATCAAGTTTGTTCTCCAATGCATACACCAGAACACCATCTACAATCTCTCCAGTTACACTAGGAATATGGTTTACTGTAGCTGTGTCATCAGGTGCACCTGGTGCCAGGCCTGGCGTCACTAGCCTAACGCCTAGGGGACCTGGCTTTAGGCTTGGCATCACCAGCCTAACGCTTGGTGAGCCTGGCTTTAGGCCTGGCGTCGCCAGCCTATCGCCAGGTTGAGTGTTGTCATTCACCTTGTCTCCTGTTGTCTTTGTCTTGCCTACCTGATCATCCTCCACCTCTATTGCATAACTCCATAAAACCTTTGTTGATTTTACCTCATCAAGGTCCTCAAGCTACTCAGAATCTGCAAATGTTTGAGATGGAATTTCTTGGCATGATTGGTTTGTAGTCACATTGGATTTCCTTAGCTTCTATTTGCTAGTTTCAAACCTTCTATTAACCCAGTCGATTGTGGATTCCTTATTAGCCCTTTCATCAGTACTTTGATTACTAGGAACACTAGAATTAGCCTTAGCTAAGTTCGCATTATGCTGATCTTACAACACTTTCTCAACTGCTTCCTTCTTCACACGCTTAAGTTCATGTTTATTACCTTCTCCAGCTAGTTTAATATTAGCTTCTTTCACAACCCTAACCCCAGACGCCTTAGGATTAGGATTAACACTCCGATATTGCCTTCCTTTTCCTTCTTCTGGCCCTTCTTGGATTGCTTTTCCCCATGTTCCTTCTTTTTACCATTGCTATGATCCTCACCTTTGCCTTCAGTAATTTGTAGAGTAGGTTGATGAACTTCCTCAACCTCTAGTGCATTACACTTGTTTTTGGTTGCTACATCCTCAATTTTGGCCTTCCCTTAACCATTGTCAGCTTCCTTTCCTTGTTTGTTATCAACAATGTGACCCCTATTATCGCGTTGGTATTTGTTCTTCCTTGCTTGCATCCATTCCTTCTTGGCATGATTAGTAGCTAGCTTCCCAACCACCTTTTCACTTGTTAGCACCTTTGTTGAATTTGTAGTTATACCAATTGCTTCAATACTCACCACAACTGTCTTTTCCTTGTCTTGATCCTCAACATCTTCATCAGATCTCTTGTGTAATTCAGGATGAATTACCCAGCATTTTGCCTCACTATGCTCTTGTTTTTTGCATGTCTTTCAATATTTTGGCATATAATCATACTTAATCCTAATCCATTTAAACTCTTCTGGCCCAGATTCATCAGCTTTTTCCACAATCTTAATACGATGAGGGAACTTACCTAACAAGTTAATTTCCACCTTCACCTCACCACAACTAGGTCTAGTCCCATTTTGAGTTGCTAGGTCTACATGTAGTGGATTACCAACTGCACAAGCTAATGAAAATACACATTCCTTACCAAAGAAATTAGGAGGCAGTTCTAGAAAGCTAATCCAGGCTATGGCAATGGGAGTCTCTTCATCAAGTGTCCACCATGGATTCCATTTTGTACAACGCATCTGCCACATGTCTGACTGAACTTTTAAATAATACGCTAGCTTTGAATTAAGATTAACATAGTCCTCCAATAATGACGGCCTAATCAACACATGACTATCTTCAATTAAACAAACTGAACAATGGCCTTTAATCTCATATTGAATTGGAATTACTTTACGTAATTCACTAATAATAGGCTTCACATATAAAAATTTCCCAAGAACTGCAAGTTGAAGCCCTTGTTGTACAATAGATTTCTTTACTTCTTGTTTCTTCCACTTCACAACTGGTTCTCCATGAAGGAACTCAACTAGTTTCACTAGTAACTTAGCTAGGGTTTGCATGGGGGCATAAATGGCCGTAGGTTTTACGATTTTTGAATAATCCATGGGTTGAGGATTGTTGTTTGTGTTTGTAGACGATTGGGCAACCGGGGGGGGGGGTAGGTTAGGGAGGCAGCACCGCCACTGGTGGTGGCTAGCCGCCGGCCGCTGCTACCATAGGAGGGTCGTCGATGAGTTTAAGGTTTAGGAGAGAGAAGATAGCTCAATTCGTTACCTATACCTTTACCTGCCGCCGCTTCTTCCATCGGTGTTTTGAGTGCTTCTCTTTCTCCCTTTACCTACCCCGCTGCTTCTTCTATCGTTTTTGTCTTTTTCGTATCCTCTCCTTCCTCCCAATAACTTATAGCGGCCAACATCCCTTGCTCATTTATATTTGGGACAAAAGCATAGTCTACACATGCCCTTTGAATTTGAAATACCACAATAATTATGTTATTTAAGCGGAAAAACAATTTTAAATATTTATTGTGAAAGACCGTAAATATGTTTTTCATTCTTATTGAAGTACAATATAAAAATAAAATTGAAAAATGCTTTATTCCTCAATATTTTCAATTCATCGAATTACTGTTTACCAATTATAAAAGTATTCACCCCCAAAGGCCATCATATGTTAGAAATCTATTTTAAGAATAAAAAGAAATACTCATACATTAGGAGACTTGAGTTTAAAATACCTAAATATTAGGTTAAATTGAGTAGGTTTATTTTGGTATATATAATTTTTTGTTAAGGGTATTTTTATCAAGAGAAAGATTAATTTTTTTTTGCTTCTGGTTAAAAGTACTTTTTTTCTCCTAAAAATTTGGCCAAATATCTCAACTTTGAAAAAAAATAAAATACTATCTTTTCTAAAAGGAAAATAAAAAAGCACTTTTAGTTTTGGAGAGGGTGGCCAACATGCTACTAGATCCTCTTGGTCTTCTCGTGAGGACATTCCAATTAAGAAGATGTAATTTTGATTTGGTATAGGTAGATCCCACACAAAATTTTGTTGGATCCTATCAAAGATTTTCTTACCCCACATTCTTCCTTGTTGGATTCTATTAAAGATTTTTTTACTCCGCATTCTCCCTTTACCTACCGCCACTTCGTCCATCATTTTTTGAGTACTTTTCTTTCTCCCTTTACCTACCCCCGCTTTCTATTTTCCCTATCCTTTCCTTCCTCTCGGAGACAGCCGGACAAATTTTGTGGCCTAAAGCCAAACTTTAAGAGGGGCCTCATCTTTTATTTGAGAAATTTTTAAAAACTGCTATAGTTTTGTATACGGTCGAAATCGGGCATACCTGATTTCATTGGCAGGGGAGTTCCCTTGAGGGTAACTCCGTAATAGATCAGGCTCGACCTCAAAGATGGAACATCAAGCCTGGAGATCGGAATGCTCGTTGGGATCGAGGCTAGAAAAAACCGAGACCAAGCATGACCGTCTTTGAATAAGGCATAATAACGGAATGGCAAGATATTAGCAACCGATCGAAGATCACAGCGGAAATCGCGGAACAGATAAAATCAAAGCGGTTATTGATGCCAATCGTGGGATTTTTTCCCGTTATTAGAATTTTACCTTATTAAGGATTTCTCTGTTATAAAAAAAGAGATCTCATTCATTTGTAACATTATCATTATTCACTGATAAGAATATACACTTACGGTGCTCACTTTATTTTACTCATTGTTCATCATTGTTCATCGTTGTCTGTCTCATTTTCTATTGTTCTTATTAACCAACCTCACGACTATCTCGAATCGAGGTCGAGGCGTTGCTAGAATACTGGTTTGGTTCACTTTACTGTTTAACTTTTTTATTTAGCTCTTTATTTATCAGTTGGTATTTAATTGAATCACGTATCCTTAAAACCACAATATAAGCTTAATTGTTACTAGAATTTTAGGGTAAACAGTTTGGCGTCCACCATGGGACTAAGGATAATAGTGATTGTTCAGTACTAATTCAGGTAAAATGAGACTATTTTACGCTTTTTCTTGTCAAGTATTTTTTTTTCCAGGTTACAACATGTCAAACTTACAAAATGCATCCACACTCGGTGATAATGGCCTCAGAATCCATGGGGAAAAAGACAATGTGATTGCTCTAGGAATCATGGTGCCACAGGCTAATCTCGGAGGAGCACCGACTGTCAACCCAGTCGATGTCAGTTCGCACGTTGCTCTGAATGCGGACTTAGGCAAAGATCTCGATGAGAGTGTATGCAGAGAAGGACGATCTGATGGCCAAGGAACACAGGGCAGAGGAGATGAAGGAGTAAGTCTCCAAGTGATATTTGAGATGTTTCAGGCTCCGCAAGCCGCCATTGCTCAGTTACAAAATCAACATAGATCTCTAAATAGGATTGAGCCGAAAATTACTCGGCGTACCGAGCCATTACCGAAAAGGTCGAATGATAACACATTGGGGATTGATCCCGTAATAATGAAAATGCTCGAGGAACTCACCAAATGAATTGAATCGAGAGAGAAGAACATCAAAGCCAATAAAAAATTGAAACTTACAACTCCCGAGTTGATTAGATACCGGGGATATCACTGATTTTGAAAGGAATGGATTCGATGAAGTTTGTGTAAAAGGCATTTCCTCTGAGTGCGGCTCCGAAGCCCATTCTGTAATGACCCGACCGGTCGTTTCGAGCTCTAGTGCGTCGTTCATCGGTTTAAAGTCATGAGCATCTCCATTTCAGGTATTATATCTTGTAGGTGTGATCGGAATTGAATTTTGGGAAGTTGGGAGTCAAATTGGAAAGAAAATTCTCATTTCAGAAGCCTTAAGTTGGAGAAATCAACTAAGATTGGAATTTTGAGTAAACGACCTCCGAATCAAGATTTGAAGGTTCCATAAGGTTTGTATGATGATTTCGGACTTGGGCGTATGTCCGGATCGGGGTTTTGGATAACCCGGGAGCGTTTCGGTGTGTATTGTGGTAGTCAGCATTTTTGAAGAAATTTCCTAAGTTTGGCTTGAAGCTCATTTCAATGATATTGATGTCCGTTTGGGATTCTGAGCCTGGGAATAGATGCATATGGTGATTCTGGAGTTGGAAGCGCGTTCAGAAGTGAATTAGGATGCCCATAGGTCATTTTGAAGTCATTTGGCTAAAGATAGAAATTTGAAGATTTTTGAGAAATCCGACAGGAAGTGGAAATTTTGATATATGGGTCAGAATGTGATGTTTTATACATCAATACTACACAATATTATAAGTTAATTGTACAGTACCAATTTTTGAGTGCTGTCGAATAAGAAGAACCCGGTTCTTCTTGGTGTACTACTTACTACTATTTGCGGAATAATAAAACAGTAAAGTAAAGTCACATATTTCTCCCATTTCTTTAGATCTTCAGCCGTGCAGTCAGCCCTAGTCTTAGGTACATCTACACCTTCAACAATTTTCTTCATTGTTACAAGTGGTCCATCAGTGACTATATCCCAGAGTTCATAGTCCTCTCCAATAAGGTGGTCCTTCATTCTATTCTTCCACCAAGAATAGTACCGGCCATTGAAGAGTGGTGGCCTTGCAGTTGATTGACCTTCCCAGTTCCCAGGTGGTGCACTCATCTTGATCTATTCCAAGGTGTTAGCCTTTTCAAGGATAACCTTCTATGATACCAATTCATGTTTTAGACTTCAATACTACACAATATTATAAGTTAATTGTGCAATACCCAATTTTCGAGTGTTGTCGAATAAGAAGAACATGGTTCTTCTTGGTGTACTACTTACTACTATTTGCGGAATAATAAAGCAGTAAAGTAAAGACACAGATATTTTACGTGGAAAACACCTGGGTCAAAAGGTGAAAAAACCACGACCTACTCCTCAGTAGGATTTTCTCAAACACTTCACTAACCACTCTGAGCCAAAAGGACTTACAAAATAAACTCGTTTGTAATCCTAGGACTAACTCTAATCCTCTTCGTATCAACTAGCCTCTAGCTAATTTCTACAAACTTCAAGCTAACTCTAACTTGAACAGTGTGTACCTATTAGAATTGCTTCTAAGAAAGCTGAAAAGATACAATGTTAAAACTCCTACTACAACCACCTAGACTCAATGATAAACAATGGAACTGTTTCTTCTAGTTGAACTGTAGCCTTTGCACAATACTTCTGCTTGCAAATAATTTGGGAATTTTGCTTTCAGAACTTGATTCAATTTAGTCTTTGTGCGTCTTTTTTTTGTTGTCAATTTCAGCAGTAATACTTTGAGTATTTATAGAGTCAGTTGTTGAGCTTGTCTTCCGATTCCAGTTCAACTCTACTTGGGTAAACTTGTTCGAACCAAACTCAACTTCCTTCCTTTATTTCTGTCCTAGCTGAATTCAACTTCTGTCATCTTCATTAGTTTGCAATCTTTTCGTATTAGGATACGTCCTCTTAGTTCTTTGATACTCAGCAATCACTGATATCTCCTATGCTTGTACGATTCTTGTGCCAACTGCTCCGTTCAAGTGTGTATGCTTTTATGGACCTGGTTTAACTTGTCAATATTTTTCTATCTTCAAAACCCATTCAGTGGCATGGGCCAACAAATTCCCCATTTTTTATGATGACAAACTCTATGCTTTTATCCTGTATACACTTCAAACACTTTGTATATTCTTAAGCATTAATTATTAAGAACCATGTTCATTAGGTTATAAATACCACACATCACACATCTTCCCCCTTTTGGCATCATCGAAAAGTTGCAAAATGATACTTACTAGTTTTAATTCTTACTCATGGTCAATTTATGCAACTACAGGTGCAAACATAAGTAATCATCACAAGAAACTAATAATGTAAGATAAATAAGAAATTGAGACATTTTTCAAAACAACAAGCTTTCATTGATTAACAAGGATGATCAGCACCAAAACAGATTAAAATCAAAATAACCAAATCATGAGAAAAACAGAATAAAAACTGAAACAAACTAGACACTGTCCCGAACTGGGCACTTGATAGGTTTGGAGGGGGTAGCACTGGACATTCCAAAGGCTGGGAGGGTGCAGATGAGGCTGGATTCTTTGTTTGTAGAAGGGATATCATTTGGTGTAAAACACCTTCATTTTTCTCCTTCTCCTTTCCTAACTCATCTTTGAGAGCATCACGCTCAGCTTCCACCTCAACTAAGCGAGACTTCAATCGAAGGATCTCCATATCCTTTAACTCGCTTTCCTGCACCAGAGTACGGTCCTTGCTATTGACTGGTTGCTTCCGAGATGAACCAGGTTCATCTGCCGAGGCATTGACAGTATAATCACAAGATAACAGAGTGTCCTTCCCAAAGAAATCTTTAGCAGTATCCATCTCAGCCTTCTTTGTAGGAACTCCAAAATGAGCAAGAACTGCAGTCGGAATAAAGCTATAAGGGATCGCATGGCTTTGGTGCCATTCACCACTCTGTCCAAGAGCTGGATGATAAAAGCTGGACAATTGGTCTGCTTGCCTCTGTACAGACACTCCATGAGGGTTAAATCCATGTAGTTAGCAGTGTGTCTTCGTTCTTGTCTGGGCAGCAGGAATTTGATCATAAATTCAAAGAGCACCTTGTGCTCAGGCTTCATCTCACTCTTGTACACAACCCTAGGTTCAAGCTCCTTCTCATTGTCGCAGAAAAATCTGGTGATATTGAGAGCTGAGGCCATTCCATCTAAACAAGGCCCTCTCTGCCTCGTGTAGTCTTCATAACCCTCAGGTGGAATGTCTAGAATGACTCCCAGTTCTTGAGCATCAATGGAGACTTCAACTCCCTTGACCAATGAGGTGATCCTTCCTCCAATGGCTGTGGCATTCCCCATGAACTCCACAACTTCATTTCTGACGACCCTACCTTCCATGCGAAGGACCATGTCCTTCCAGCCCTCGCTGCCAGAAAATCCAGTAAATACCTCATTCCAAGCTCCTCCAAATCCTTCAACAATTTTCCATTCAATATTTTTCTCTTGCCAAACATGGAAACTCTGTCAGTAGACACTTCTCCAACCTCCTTCTCTTCCTCTCCACTCCATTCTGGATCATCATCCCTCTCAACAATCTATACTTTCTTCACCTTCTTTATTTTAGACCTTGTCCTCGAAGTAGTATTCCCAGTGGTGATGGACATAGTAGCTGACTTCTTTGAAGAAGTCTTAGCCTTTTTGGGCTTGGGAGTTTTGATAACCATTGGAGCAGCCTCCTCTTCTTGTTGGACCAGGTCCAACCACTCTTTATCATCAACAATAACAGGTTCCCCTACCTTTGCTTTCCCGTTCTCTGCCTTCTTTCTTTTGCTCTCTTGCAGAGCATTTTCCAATTTCTCCTTTTATTCTCGTACAATATTTCTCGTAGCACGTACCCTAGGAACAGATATACCCACAGAATCAGCAGTCTTCCTTTTCTTTGAAGGAACTGAGGCTTTAGACTTTTTGGACTTTGGAGTCCTTCTTTTCTTGGGGTTGTATGAGTTTAGTCTTTTAGCCAAAGTTTCTTCCCCAGAAGAAACATGTTCATCCATTTCCTTCATTAACTTCTCCAACCCAACAACAGCTTCCTCAACTTCAGTAGTTCCCCCTAAAACCATGAAATTTTCTTCAAGATTTTCAAGAATGGGGCCACAAATTGCAAGTGTGGTACCATCTTCCCCGGATCCCCTCAAATCTACTTCACTCTCGTTCGCAAGATTTACCTCTTTCCCAAATTTTCTTTTCCTTCTTGGCACTTCCACATCCACCACATACCCCACCAACGCTAATCGATTTTCAGCAGAATTCAAATCAAAGGTAACTTCAGTATTACCTTTCTCAACACTAGACGAACCAAGTGCTTCGTCTTCATTGGCTGATTTGAATGAATCATTGGATGATTCTGGTTTGGAACCTTCCTCAGCACGTAACAACTCTTCCAAAAGTTTTTCTCTTGAACCACAAGCCACATATTTACATGCAAGAACCTTAACACGATGGGTTTTAGGGGCTGAGGTAGGGTTTGGTGTGGGTTCAGGGATTGTAGAGTGTTCTGGGGTTGCTGATTTTTCAGGAGACTCGGAACTGTAGACTGAGGGAGATTTTGAGTTGGATTCATAGTTTCCCCCATCATAATCTATGTTTGGTGATGAGTCAGAAGAAGTTGGTGAAGGAGACGACATGGTTTTGATTTTATTAGAGAGAGAAGAAAATAATAGGCAGTAGGGATTTTGAGTTGAGTAAGTTGAACAAGGTTCGACTGTTGTTTTATGCACAAAGGGTAATGATGGCCTATTTATAACTTGTAGCTAGGGAGATTACAATAGAAGTGTATTAACCCAAGTAGGATCCTAATCGATTAAGAACTATCAGTGATTGGACATTGATTAGACAGTTACTTTCCCCTTAACACTAGGCTTATTATTTAAGACGAGACTTCTTGAAACAGGTTCATTATTTGGGTAAGTACGAGAATTGAATTTGAACCATAAATGGATATAGTCCTGCTCATGTATGACTGTATTTGAATTAATACATGTATGGAGATGAGAACGTTCCTTGTCAGTCACGTAAACCAGCATGGATGAACCAGGTTCATCCTATTAAAAATCTTTATTTTGCCTCAATTCACAAAGATAGAGAAACATCATTAGTGACTAGGGAATCATATTAATACATGGCAAATGAGTATGGCAATAAAGACATAGTACTGAGTAATGATTAATCTGATTAAGTACCTAATTCTAGCCAAAAAAGACTTCCTTTTTTTTTTCAATTATGTTTTTCAATTAGGTGATATTAATCATCCCTAATTCAATCATTTTTCTCTCATAATGCTCCCTACTCAATGCTTTGGTAAATATATCAGCAATTTGACGATCACTAGCACATAATTCGATTGAGATCATTCCCTTTTCATAGTTATCCCTCAGGAAATGGTTCCTAACATTTATGTACTTAGTTATCTTGTGATGAACCGGGTTCTCAGTGATACTAATTGCACTAGTGTTATCACAGTAAATAGGAATGCATCCCACATCTATACCAAAGTCCAGGAGTTGTTGCTTGATCCATAGAAACTGGGCACAACAAGAGGCTGCAGCCACATATTCAGCCTCAACAGTAGACAAGGCTACTGAATTTTGTTTCTTGGTGGCCCAAGAGACAAGGCAGGAGCCCAAAAAGTGAGCCATGCCTGAAGTACTTTTCCTGTCAACCAGGAAACCTGCATANATAGTCAGCATCAGCATATCATACAAGATCAAAATTACTACCTTTAGGATACCAAAGGCACAGTTCAGTAGTGCCCTTCAGATATCTTAAAATTCTTTTTACTGCAGTGAGGTGGGTCTCCTTTGGATTGGCTTGAAACATAGCACATAGTCCCATACTGAACACAATATCATGTCTACTTGCAGTAAGATAGAGTAGAGACCCAATCATCCCTCTGTATGTCTTCTGAATTTTGGATGAACCAGGTTCATCCACATCCAATTTTGTAGCTGTGGCTATTGGGGTATCTATCTCCTTTGAATCATCCATTTTGTTTCACATACTTCTGTTGATGTATCATTGAAAAAACCAAGAAATTGTATGTTGGATTTTAGCCACAAATTTGAGCATGATATTAAGGGTAAATTGTATATTTGAGCTAGTAAGGCTATGGGCAGGGTATATCTTCGAGAAATTTTGGAATTCGGACACGTGGGCCCGAGGGAATTTTGGTTAATTCACTGAACGGAGTTGGGAAAGTATATACTTTGAATTTTTTACGAGTATTAGAATGAATTTTCATTGCTTTGCCCGTTATTTGGTAGTTTTGGGGCATTGTGCATCCGTTGGAGTCATCGGAAGGGCTTGGAAGCCTGTTATGGAATTTCGAAGCGAGGTAAGTCTCCTTTCTAACTTTGTGAGGGGGAATTGTACCCCTAGGTGAACTAATTAAATATGTCTTGCTATCTGCGGGGGCTACGTATGCACGAGGTGACGGGAGTCCGTGCGTAGCTACTATTATGCCATGTCCGGATAGTCTAGGCCCCACTAGCATGCCTTACGTGTTGTACATGTGATCCTGCCCACAATATTAGACAGTTAATGCTATTGAATCGGTAAATTATTTCCTAAGAAGACTAGAGTGTACTTCTCTTTGTTGTATTCCGGATAAAGTTATATTATTGAAAATTATTAAACTTGGCAAATGAGTTTCAAAACAAAGATTTAAATGCTATTTTTGTATTGCTTTAAGAATAATTTCACCACTTTCCTGGGTAACTGCTTTCTTGATAAAAATGTGAACTTATTATGTGAATATGTGTACATATGAGCACCTCAGTCGCATTTATGATTCGCGAGCAAGTTAGCCTTACTGTTATTATGTTGACCACGTCGCATGACCGATTCGTGAGCGGGGAAATTATATGCATCTATGGTTCGAGTCGTTCGACCCTTCGGCAGTGCACAGTTTATTATTGTTGGTCCGCGCCGTTTGACCCTCGTCATTTCTTGCGCATGATAATTACTGCATTTCCTGTGATTTATACATGTTTGTTGGCCTAAGGAAATACTTAATTTCCAGTTAAAAAGAAGAAGAATTGATGTGTAAAATGTGAAATAAGTCTGATGTTCTCATCCCTGATTGTTATTTAAATTGTCAACTGAAATGACGAAGGTGTTAAAGTGTTAAATATAAGAAGAACTGATATTCCTTATCCCTGATATTTAAATAAATTACCTTTGACATTCATGCTTAGTGTCTCACTTGATTATACTAAATTGACCTCTAGCAAGTGTCTAATTCAACCTCTCGTCACTACCTCTATGAGGTTAGGCGAGATACTTACTAAGTACACGTTGTTTCATACTCATGTTATACTTCCTGTGCATTTTTATTGCACAGGTACTTTCACAGCGATGTGGCTGGTTTGGAGACATAGGTGAGCTGTATCATCCGGAGGCGATCCGCAGCTGACAGAGTCTCCCTCGTATTGTATTTATTTTTATTTTAAACTCCATTGTCCAATTTGTATCTCGAACAAGATTTGTAATGATTGTATAAATTCTTAGAAATTGCTCATGCACTTGTGACACCGGGTTCTGGGATATGTTGGGATATATATTTGCTAAAATGGAATATTTAAACCATCGTATTTACTTAACGGATTTTTGTTTAGTTATCATGCAATAAAGCGAAAGGTAATGATTTCAAAAATATTAAAACGGGAACTTATTTCAACTAATTAATGATTGGCTTGCCTGACGATGGTGTCCGGCGCCATCACGACCTTAATAGATTTTGGGTCGTGACAACATGGTATCAGAGCTCTAGGTTCCCGTAGGTCTCACGAGTCATGAGCAAGTCTAGTAGAGTCTTGCGGATCAGTACATAGACGTCTATACTTATCTTCGAGAGGTTACATGGCTGTTAAGAGTACTTCCTTTCTTGATTCCTCATCGTGCAATTTTATTCCTCTGTGGCTTATGCCTACGTTTCTTCCTACTCAATCTTACGCGTCGCGAAGCGCTTACTATGAATCAGAAATTTGAGGAATTTAAATGGTGCTACGAATATGATGCGAGATGTTTTCCATGTCTAATTGGTTGGGGCTGTTGTTGCGGCCCTGCAGAAGGATATTGTGTTGTTTTAGCTCAGTAGCTGTGTTTCTGAGAGCCTTAAGGCTATGCTCAGGTAGTGATGATTCTTACCATTGGTTATCGCGCAATGTCTATATGATGATAGAATGCTTGCCCATATGTTGGGGGTGATGAATGGCTTGAAGGGACGTCTCCTCAGGGCGTGATTTCGGGATTTCAGCATTTTAGTTCCAGCAGAGGGGAGGCAGTTGGACTATAAATGGTCAGGTTTTGCATTGATTAAGTAGTAAGCCTTTGTGGTTTCGAGTAGGTGGAATATTCACCTGTGATGTGATATCATCATCGTTGATCGAATGAAATGTGTGAAGTCTGTCGGTGCTATGGTTTCTTCAGTTGCATTGGGTCAGAGTGTTGTGAAGTAGTATTGAAGAAGCGGTTGTTAGAGATCATGGTGCGTGGTGGTTCAGGACTGAATAGTTATTTCTAATGAAGGCAGCTCGAGAAAGATGATCCTCAGAGAGTTTGAAGTCGTGGTGATCTACTGGTGTAAGAGTTGTATTGAATGATATTGAATTGGATAGCATACGACGAAGGAAGATATGTGAGAAGTGCCAGGCGGCGGAAAATTTCTAAAAGGCCAGGCGTAAGGAAAGGAGGTCGGGTAGTACTTAAAGGAATGAGATTAACAAGTGGGAGAGTGGCAGCGTAGCACGGGAGTTCAGTAGTTTGAGGGGAAAGTTTGAGAGTTTTAGTGGATGGTGATTGGGTCCACGAGCTTAAGTTGAAATGCGGGTTATTTCGGCAGAAGGTTGAATACAACATGGATGAGTTGTTAGGAATGAAGAAGGACGCAATGTGGCGGTGAATTTTAAGATGTTGTAGCGCATTAATAGACGTCCATGAGGAGCGGACAGGCTAGTAAAGTTGATAGAGGAAGAAGGGCACATGATAGGGTATTGATGTTGTACAGAGTGTGCAGTGCAGCGTCATTGGAAGGTGTCAATTGGTGATTTCCACAGGGGGTTATCTCCTGTGAGTAGGTTAGCGGTTGCATGGCTAGCAAGTTTCTGCAAGGGATTTTGGTGGCTATTCGGTAGGAGACAGAATGTGTGAATGGTGATAGAGAATTTGAGTATTTAGGGAATGCTGACAGGGGAATTCAGAAGAATTGGACTGATTGGTTAAGCAAAATCATGTTAACAAAGGAGAAAGGATCTCAGCAGGGTCAAGAGTGGTGCAAAAAGTATCTTTGGGCTAAGTGGGGGAGTCCCACCACCCGTAGTTGGGTTGTAATATTACGTTATCATGGGGTTGCGGATTGTAGGCGTGTTGGCAAGTTATTTCAGCTAAGGGAAAGGAGTAAAATGGCGATTACGCGTGGGATTTGAGGAATGTGTGCAAAAGTTGGCCCTATTGGACCAGGGTTGAGCTTTGAAAGATTCAGAATTTGTGCTTAAGGCATAAGCGAGTTGCAAGGGTAGTGACTCAATCACGTGTTTCATTGAAAAGGGTGTTCATGTGCTAGAAGAGTCTTGGAGTTGATTGTATTTGGGGCCAGTCAGAGTGGGTGACACTCAATAACAGTCCTAGTGAATTCAAAAGCCAGAGTAGTATGATTAAGAATTTAGCTTTTGCAGCGTAATTTAAGAGAGAGGGAAAATGGTTGGAGTGCTCCATGTTATTTTCAACGTGCATGATAGTATTGGATGAGTGGGAGAAATAAACTCTGGGTTGTAGAAAGATTTTCAGGAGGGTATGAGACGGGTTGTGGGATTTAGGCAGCATGGTCTCGTGAATCAAGGTCACTCGGGATGGGTGAGGGTTGAGTTTGCTATGAGTTGAAGGAAGTTACTATTATTCCTGAGGTAATTAAAGATGATTAAAAGAAGATAGATTGATTAGCCATGGTTGAAATGGCACATGTACAACAGTGATCAGTTTCGTCAGTGTAATTAAATTATGCATGTGGTTTGGTCCGGTATGTGCGGGGCTTGCCAGCCGTCGTAATAGATTTCATGTGGGAGCATTCGAGTACTATAGCCTGTCAGGTGTAGGCAGATCCCAGAAGGTTTATGGTGGCATACACTACTACTTAAGGATTTGCATGTTGGGTGATTGTGAGGATTCACTTGAGTATTGTTATTGTTCTCTTGAATTGAGGTAAGTAAAAAATTTCTCTATGATGAAGTGTTCACCCTATTAGTGGTTCCGAAGTTATGATGGAATTCTTGCGCAATTTCATATTGGCATGTTAGGTGCAGTAAATAGTGTGTAACTAGGAATGAGAATCGAGATTGCGGTTCAGTGTAAACAAGGATGTTAGGAGCTCGGATGAGCAAGAAAAAATGATTTGGAAGTTCAGAGTAAGCTAGTGTTACTTTTCAGTGTCACTTGAGATCGATATTCGGTGAAAGAGGTTTTGTACCCTAGTCATGGGTTCTTGATGTGTTGTGCGGCATTAGTGTGGTCGGTGGTATGGATGTGCAGACTTGTTACCTCGTGGAAGGTCGGGGGAGCGTGACCACGGGAAGATGGTATGAGTGTGACATGTAGTCAACGGATTGGTTGACTATTTAGACCAAGAATAAGGAAGTGCAACATTGCTTATTTGAGAATTTATGCCTGGAAAGCATTCGGTTCAGTTGATTGTGGATTGTGAGGTGTTTGTCCGAACTATGCTGGTTTTTCTTGTGTATTATGAGAGGAAGTGGGCCTAGTTCATTGCGAGCAGAATCATCTTCAAGTGTGTGAATGGGCTTAAACAGGATTATGGGCTTCATGTGAGGCAGATGTGTTCATTTCAGTGTAGCGCTCTTCAAGGAGGGGTGTTGGAATATCAGGTGTTGTTCCGCCTTCGTCAAATTCATGTGATATTATGATTGTGCCGTGTGAGTTGTGAAACGGCTTGATAATTTCTTATGTGTTGAGGTCCCGCGTAGCGGGGATGTTATGTGAGCTGGATAGCTCTTGAGATCCAGAGTGTATATATATATATATATATATATATATATATATATATATATATATATCGCACCCCAATGGTGCTTGACTTTTGTAGCATATGGCTTTATCAGTCTCCCCAGGATGGTGTTATGCACTTGCATGCTTATGATCGATATTCAGTATTTTGTGATAGTGAGCAATTCAGCTCCGTGCATATCTCCTTATGTGAACCTTATGTGTGGATCAGGTGGCACGTCGCCATGGGTATGTTATTTGGATCGGGTTGCGCGCCGCAACAATGTGATGTTGAGTACGGTCCCCTATATTTATATTTCTTGTCTTTTACTTCCTATTCTCAGTGGAAAGTTCCTATAAGTTGTGTGAGTCGAGTAGTCCCTTCCTGAGTAATTTCTTATGTATCATGTTCGAGTTGTGGCCTATTGGCGTGTTGTGGAGTCATGTGAGACTGTTGATCATGTTTAGGGTGATTTGTTGTCTGAGCAGTTCATACTGGGTGAGACGAGATTATTGGATCAGGGATCAAGTGCGATGAGATTATGTGAAATACATTAAAGGACAGTTACCCTTATTTGTTTGTAATGAGGTGATGATTCTAGTCAAGAGGAGATATTCAATGATTTATTAACTCGGCAGTTGATTATGAATTTCTATACACTTCCTCCGTTGTGATGGTATCATCAGCATTATAGCAGGATGTATGTATATATATTGTAAGGTGCATTGGAAGCATCAACTTTGTGGAATTTTGGCTATTAAGGTTCAGGGAGTGTCATTATGGTCAGATGATGAATTATGCATTGCATGGTGCTAATTCAGCAAAAGTATGCAGTCATGCTTTGGTACCTCGTGTGGTAGTCGATACGGTGTTTATATATTGGAACTAGGCCTGGCAGGCAAATTTCAGGTGTTGGAACTGGATTCTGAGCTTATTATATAGAAAAAGAAGAAATCTTCAGATATGATCAAGCTAATGTACTCTACTGGGTTGTGGTAGCACGGGCAGGTGCTCGTGGTGTTGAACAGTGATTTCAGATTACTCCAGAGCTGTCTTAGAATGTTCGAGGATGAACATATATTTAAGTGGGGGAGAATGTAATGACCCGACCGGTCGTTTCGAGCTCTAGCGCTTCGTTCAACAGTTTAAAGTCATGAGCAGCTCCATTTCAAGTAATATGACTCGATCGGAAGTATGGAATAGCTCCGTATGGTGATTTTGGAGTTGGGAGCGCGATCAAAAGTGAATTCGGATGCCCGTGGGTCATTTTGAAGTCATTTGGCTAAAGATAGAAATTTGAAGGTTTTTGAGAAATCCGACCGGAAGTGAAAATTTCGATATCGGGGTCGGAATATGATTCCGGAAGTTGGAGAAAGGTCCGTAATGTCAAACTTCTTAAAGTTTGAAATTTTGATATCGCATGTGAAAGTTTGAAATTTCAAGTTCTTAACATTTGAATTTTAGTGTGATTTGTGGTTTCGGCGTTGTTTGATGTGATTGAGGCCTCGAGCAAGTCGGCATTATGTTTTGGAACAGGTTGGTGTAATTGGATGGGGTCACGGGGGCCTCGGGTGGATTCAGGGTGGTTGACGGATCAAATTTGGAGTTTGAAGAAGGCTGAGGTTTCTGTTGTCTGGTGTGACCGCACCTGCGAGGATTTGGCCGCAGGTGCCGCTTTGGCGCCGCACGTGCGAAGTTTGCTGGCTTGGCTGGGAGCGCATGTGCGGTGTAATTTCTGCACCTGCGAAGGCGCAGATGTGGACAATAGGTCGCAGGTGCGGATCCGGCTGGAGGAGAAAGAAGCCGTAGGTGCGGGCTCATGGGCGCCCTTGCGGAAGCGCAGATGCGAAGATTGGATCGCAAGTGCGAAAATCGGCCTGGACAGAATATCTTAAAACGAGGATCTTGGCTCATTTTCTCCTAATTTCATTTGGCAAGGGAGATTTTGAGGAGCTTCAAGAGTGGGTTTTCGTCAAGGATCACAAGGTAAGTTATTCCCACTCATCTCAAGTTAAATACAAGATATATGCATGGATTAAAACATGAAAAAATATGGATAAATTGGGAAATTTTGAAGAAAACCAAGAAATTGTATTTTGGATTTTAGCCACGAATTTGAGCATGATATTAAGGGTAAATTGTATATTTGAGCTAGTAAGGTTATGGGTAGGGTATATCTTCGAGAAATTTTGAAATCGGGGCACGTGGGCCCGAGGGCATTTTGGTCAATTCACTGAGCGGAGTTGGGCAAGTATATAATTTGAATTTGTTACAAGTATTAGAATGAATTTTCATTGCTTTGCCCGTTATTTGGTAGTTTTGGGTCGTTTTGCATCCATTGGAGTCGTCGGAATGGCTTGGAAGCCGGTTATGGAATTTCGGAACGAGGTAAATCTCCTTTCTAACTTTGTGAGGGGAATTGTCCCTCTATGTGAAATAATTAAATATGTGCTGCTATCTGCGGGGGCTACGTATGCACGAGGTGATGGGAGTTCATGCGTAGCTACTATTATGCCATGTCCTGGTAGTCTAGGACCCACTAGCATGCCTTACGTGTTGTACATGTGATCTTGCCCATAATATTAGACTGTTAATGCTATTGAATCGGTAAATTATTTCCTAAGAAGACTATAGTGTACTTATCTTAATCATTTAGAAAGAGAATTGATTCCTCTGTGGATAATTTTATTCCTGATAAAATTATATTTTTGAAAATTATTAAACTTGGCAAATGAGTTTCAAAGAAAAAATTTAAATGCTATTTTTGTGTTCCTTTAAGAGCAATTTCACCACTTCCTGGGTAACTGCTTTCTTGATAAAAATGTGAACTTATTATGTGAATATGTGTACATATGAGCACCGAGTCGCATGTATGATTCACGAGCAGGTTAGCCTTATAGTTATTATGTTGACCGCGTCGTATGGCCGATTCACGAGCGAGGAAAATAGATGCATCTATGGTTCGAGCCGTTAGATCCTTCGACAGTGCACATTTTATTATTGTTGGTCCGCGCCGTTCAACCCTCGGCATTTCTTGCGCATGATAGTTGCTGCGTATTTCCTGTGATTTATACATATTTATTGGCCTAAGAAAATTCTTAATTGCCAGTTAAAAATAAGAAGAATTGATGGGTTAAACGTGAATTAAGTCTGATGTACTCATCCCTGATTGTTATTTGAATTGTCAATTGAGAAGGTTTTAAAGTGTTAAATATAAGAAGAACTGTTAATCCTTATTCCTGATATTTAAATAAATTTCCTATGACATTCATGCTTAGTGTCTCACTTGATTATACTAAATTGACCTTTAGGAAGTGTCTAATTCGACCTCTCGTCACTGCCTCGCTGAGGTTTGGCGGGATACTTACTGTGTACACGTTGTTTTCGTACTCATGCTACACTTGCTGTGCATTTTTATTGCACAGGTACTTGCACAACGATGTGGCTGGTTTGGAGACTTAGGCGAGCTGTATCATCCGGAGGCGATCCACAGCTGACAGAGTCTCCCTCGCATTATATTTATTTTTATTTTAAACTCCATTGTCCAATTTGTATCTCGGACAAGCTTTGTAATGATTGTATAAATTCTTATAAATTTCTCATGCACTTGTGACATCGGGTTCTGGGATGTGTTGGGATATATACTTGCTAAAATGGTATATTTAAACCATCGTATTTACTTAACGAATTTTTGTTTAGTTATTATGTAATAAAGCGAAAGGTAATGATTTCCAAAATGTTAAAAAAGGAATTTATTTCAACTAATTAATGATTGGCTTGCATGACGATGGTGTCCTGCGCCATCACGACCTTAATAGATTTTGGGTCATGACACATTCAAAAGAAGTTTTGTATGCCTGACATACCAAAATATAACAGAACCACAGACCCTAACGAGTATGTTACTTCTTACACATTCGCCATTAAGGGTAATGATTTGGAAGATGATGAGATCGAGTCTATGTTATTGAAAATATTCGGAGAGACCCTTTCGAAGGGAGAAATTATTTGGTTGTCACGCCCCAAACCTGGGGAGGTGTGGCTGGCACCCGGTGTCGTTCTGGCCCGAGCGAACCACTGCGTAACTCTTTTTTTTTCTTCTAACAATCATGAGCCAACATGGCCACAACTTGTAATGCATAACTACAAGTGGGAAAACACTGTATCAATAAACTACCGTTCTTAAAACATGAATACATATGGACTGTCAATGCCTCTGACATACTATACAAAATGAACCTCTGTCTACAAAGCCTCTAAAATTATTTGACCTCAATTAGGACAGGGTACCGGCCTACCCATAAGTGTGTAGCAAAACTCTGACACGATGACTTATAGACTCGGCTGCACTCTGAATGAGGTGGAGTCTTACCGATCCTTTGCTAAACACCAATCTCGTCAATTATGAGGGTTCGTTAAACTGTTATCTATACCTGCAGGCATGAATGCAGCGTCCCTAACAAAAGGACGTTAGTACGAATAATGTACTGAGTATGTAAGGCAATATACTGAAAGCTGAACTGAACTGATAATATAATAACTGAAATTAACTGGGAGTCAAAGATAATCTGAAGATATGCTTACATGCTGATACTGACTTAACTCACTCAATATAGTAAGTAAAATAGTTTTCCGGACCTATAAGGCTCGGTATATATATATATATATATATATATATATATATATATATATATATATATATTGTTGTAGTAGGTTCGCTCATAGGCACTTGACCATACTAGGCTCTGTATCTCGAACAACTGGGCTCGCTCACCGGCACTCGGCCACTGTAGCCTCGGTATATAACTTACCATCTGATCTGAGGTTGCCCAATAGGGGCGTGTCCATCGATTATAGCTCAATGGTAATGAAAATAATGTAATACTGCATATAGGCTCTCTGCTCTCTTGACTAGAAGAAGAAAATATTCATTTGAATATGGAGTCCCGATAAGGAGAATATTATAACTTACAAAACTAGGAAAAATATAACATAACTTGCGAGACTAGCAAAATATACGTAAATTTCGGGATGTGAATTTTTCTTTATGCCTCGTTATCAAACTTGTCTAATAACGAGATCATGCAAAATAAAATATGGGCTTAACCTTAATATACCTGAGCCGGTTCTCTTGAGAAAGATTGTACCATACTCCCTTAGAATCGCAATTCTCCCATTATTATAGTATTAGATAGTCATCGTATCAAATGTTGAAGCAATTACGTTACCAGAATGATATCTCTCTTTGTATATACCTTTCTTTGCTATTTCATTTAGTAGTCACATTAATGAACCTCTCTGATTATTGAATATTCTATATTCTACTCTCATGATCATAACCATTAAGCTTGTTTCTATATATCACCACTTCTTGATAAGCCCTAGGGATCAAACGTTACATGGGAAAAGTCTTAAACTTTCATCTCACAACTGTCTTATCTTTTGCTTCCAACACAGGAAAAATCCGAACTCCACAACTGAAAAATCACCGTTTCTTCAAATCACAACAGAATAGCATAAAAAAGCTATTAAATCCCAATATTTATTCTTCTGAACTTCCCTTTACTTTACAATAAATAACACAACTACCAAACCCCACAAGATAAAAGTAAAAATCAAAACTTTAAACTTCTAGTAAAACAGAACAACAAATTTTTTAAAAACTTTCTTTGTTGTATTATGCACTTGACAAATCTTTATCTACTTGTACATCATATTCATAAATCAAATATATATTTTTGTAAAGAATATGTACAAATTTGGATCAGATGATTCTGAAAATTGAATTTTTAGGCTTTCATTATTTGAACAGAAATACAGATAGATTCCTAACTCATATACAAATTTTGTACGTATATGCATGCATATTAAGCTTATGAAGAATGATTTGACGGATCAGATAATAATGAAGAAGAGATGATGGAAGAAATTATAAAGTCCCTCCTTCCCAAAATGTGACACCACCGTAGCATTCACACATTAGTCATACGCTACTTTAGTTGTCATGGTCCCACGTGGACAAGACAATTCTTATAGTTGTCCATCAATTATCTCAAATTACTTCAAATACTACTCACTTTTCACACACTTTGTACATCTTACTATAATATACTTTACTATCATGGTCATGTGGTATCACATAAAATAAATACATACACTATTAGTTTTATTAAAACATCCATGTAAAAATACATATATTTTCTCAACTTATAATTTTCCTAATCTCATATAAAGAGTAAAATTCTCAAACGTTTAATTCTTTAAAATGGTAAAAAAAAACCTTATTTTCTTGTGAGAGAGTAATTTCAATCTTTACAATAAAGAAAATCTCATAAACTTTCTCATATTATAGGTATAATTTACCATATTCGAAAATAGTACTAATGGTAACTATCAAAAATTATACTTATAAAACTTTTACTAAAATACTTCACTTAAAAAAAGATACCACACTAACATTATATCTAACGATATCAAGGTTGTAAACTTACAAGGTCTCATAATAATAATGTCTTAAACCCCCAATAACCTCCTAATCGACATAATCCCTTCGAATTCATGTGGATTTACTACGACACATCCTAATGCTAAGGTACGTGATGTAACATCGGTACCACAACCTACCACCGAATTCCATCGATTCACTTGCCATGTTAGCAGATTCTTTTGTAAAGGCGCACGCTGGGGCCATAAAGGTCGCAACAATGAAATCAGATCTTTTCAAGGTAAGACAAAGGGATAATGAGATGTTGAGGGAGTTCGTGTCCCGATTTCAAATGGAGCGCATGGAATTGCTTCCATTCATAGATGATTGGGCCGTTAAACTTTCACCTAAGGGTTGAATGAGCAGAGTTCGATAGACTCACGTCAGTTTAAAGAAAATTTGATCGAGTATCCAGTTGTAACTTTGGTAGATGTGCACAATAGATATCAATTGAATATCAGTGTCGAGGACGACCAGCTAGGAGCCCCTTTTCGGTTCAGCGCATCCAAACAGGTCGGCAGTTAAAAATCAGAGGCACGTCGATAAGTCGCCGAGATCGAACAAGGACAGATATCAACCAATCACCGTAAACCAAAAGAACAATGGTCCAGGACGCAATGCTGCCCAAAATGATCAAAGAAGTGATCAAGGACAGAGTTCTCGGGTACTTATGGAAAAAAAATGGTTTTGACAAGTATGCCGACCTCACAAAGGCTCCTCGGTTATCGGAGTATAACTTTAGCATCGATGCATCAGGTATTGTGTCGGCAATCAGAAGGATCAAAGACACTAGGTGGCCCAGACCCATACAGACCGATCCTTCCCAAAGAAACCCAAATTTGATATGCAAGTATCATGGCACGCACGGTCATAGGACCGAGGATTTCAGGCAATTAAGGGAGTAGGTAGCCCGTCTATTGAACGAGGGCCATCTTCGAGAGTTCCTCAACGATCGAGCCAAGAATCATTTCAGGGAAAGGGACGCCAATAGAAAAAATGAATAGAAGGAACCCAACATGTTATTCATATGATCGTTAGTGGGTCGACATTCCACATGGACCCATATTGAAACACACCAAGGTATCTATCACTAGGGAAAAGAGAAATCAAGATTATTTGCCCGAAGGCACCTTATCATTCAACAACGAACAAGCAGAAGGCATTTCTCAGCCGCATAACGACGCTCCGATAATCTCTACCTTATTAAATAATGTTCAAGTTAAGTGTGTTTTAGTGGATACATGTAGCTCGAAAAACATCATCTGATCGAGGGTCGTGTAGAAACTCGGCATACAAGACCAAATTGTACCCGCAGCTCGGGTGATGAATTGCTTCAATATGGAAAATGATACAACTAAAGGGGAGATTATCTTACCAGTGAAAGTGGTTGGAACCATTCAAGATACCAAGTTCCACTTAATTGAGGGAGACATGAGATATAATGCACTACTCGGAAGGCCTTGGATCCACAACATGAGGGAAGTACCTTCGACTCTCCACCAAATAATGAAGTTCCCGACATCACAGTGTAAAAATAGTGTACGGGGAATAGCATGCTGGAAAGGAAATATTTGTGGTCGATGAGGTAACACCGATCTCGACACTATCAACCTCGAAAAGGTCGAACATCAAAGGTAAGCAATGAGCCGAATAGAAATAATCGCCACCAGTCTCGATCGAATCGGAGAAACATGTGATAGAAGAAGAAGAGGACGATTTCCTAACCCCTCGAACTTTTATCGTTCCCGAAGATTTCGACGCCACCAAATCAACGGTCGAAGAGCTGGAGAAGGTTATATTGATCAAGAACCAGCCCGAGCGAAAGGTATACCTAGGAACGGGATAACCCCCCGAACTAAGGAGAAAACTTATTCAATTTCTTATTGATAACATAGACTGTTTTGCATGGTCCCATTTAGCTATGACAGGGATCCTACGGGAGAAAACAACTCATCGACTAAGCCTGGACACTATGTTCAGAAAGGTGAAGCAAAAGAGAAGACCCCAGTTCGAGAGGACCATTTGGCTTATTTGCAAGAAACGTTCGAGATCTTAAGGAAATATAACATGAAACTCAACCCCGATAAATATGCTTTCGGGGTCGGTTCGGGCAAGTTCCATGGCTTCGTGGTGTCGAATCGAGGGATCGAGATAAACCTCGATAAAATCAAGGCCATCGACGACATCAGTGTTGTAGATAGTGTAAAAGTCGTACAGAGACTGACTGGACGGATAGCTGTCTTGGGCCGACATCTCGAGGTATCGGATAGAAGAACGATTTCACCTAGACAGCAGAATTCCAACATGCATTAGAGGAATTGATTTGATACCTATCGAGCCCACCACTACTTCACACTTTAAAGGAAGGTGAAATACTTGGCAGTTTTGAAATCGTGGACAACTTTTCTTTCTACCATTATCTACTCACTCTTTCTGTCTTCCCTATCATCTCCTTCCCCTCGGAGACAACCGGAAAAATATTGTGGCCTAAAGCCAAACTTTAAGAGGGGCCTTACATTTTATTTTAGGAATTTTTAGAAACTATTATATTTTTGTATACGGCCGAAATCTTGAATACCCGATTTCATTAGCAGGGGAGTTACCTCGATGGTAGCTCTGTAATAGATCAGGCTCGAGCTCTAAGATGGAACATCAATCCTGGAGATCGGAATCCTCGTTGGGATCAAGGCCAGGAACAATCCAGACCAAGCGTAACTGGCTTCGAATAAGGCATAATAACGAAATGGAGAGATATTAGCAACCAGTCGAAGATCACGGTAGATATCCCAGAAAAAATCAAATTAAATTATTGATGCCAATCGTGGGATTTATTTCCATTATAAAAATTGTACCTTATTTAGGATTCCTCTGTGATATAAAGAGGGATCCCATTCATTTGTAACATC
Organism: Nicotiana knightiana; assembly: GCA_005239525.1. NCBI lineage: Eukaryota > Viridiplantae > Streptophyta > Magnoliopsida > Solanales > Solanaceae > Nicotiana > Nicotiana knightiana. The sequence goes on from ML404852.1 coordinate 131,713, forward strand.
AGCATTATTCACTGATAAGAATACACACTTACGCTGCTCACTTTATTGTACTCATTGTTCATCATTGTTCATAGATGTTTGTCTCATTTTCTATTTTTCTTATTAAACAACCTCGAGACTATCTCGAATCGAGGTCGAGGCCTTCCTATAATACTGGTTTGGGTCATTTTACTGTTTAACTTATCTATTTAGCTATTTCTTTATCAATTGGTATTGAATTAAATCACGTGTCCTTAAAATCACAATATAAGTTTAATTGTTACTCGAATTTTAGGGTAAACAAGTTTAGAGGCAATTTACGTGGCACAACTTGTCACGACCCCAAATCCTAAACCGCCGGGATGCCACCTATCGTGTAACTAGGCTAGCCAATAATCCCATGTTTACAGTTTCCTTCAATTTCCCAATCAATTTCAAGCATTTCATAACATATACAGAGTTTATTAAATACATTAGGCCAATAAGCAGTGCCACCAACCCCAAAACCCGGAGCCAACATGTCATGAGCATCTAAGAAAAATAAGCCAAAGGTATACTTTTATAATACAAAACCTTCGAATATATGGCTAGATACAACAAGAAGGGAAAATAGAGATGCTGCGGACACTGAACATCTAACTCTAGATGCCGCACTTTGGCTCGGCACGAAATAGATAGCTAATGCTCGGTATCTGCACCTGAATCTGCACATAGGGGTGCAGAGAGTAATATGAGTACGCCAACTAAATAGTAATGAAAATAAATCAAGTCTAAGCGGCAAGGAAACACATAAAAATCCATGTCATCAATTCACAATATGCATAATCTTACTTTGAAATAGTATAACATAGATATATGAAATCACCATGCCTTAAAACCAACTTCAGAAAAGTCCTTTGAAGAATGCACATTTTTAACAACTTCAAACCGAAAGATTTAGTATGAAAATGAAATGAATCATATAGATGCCCCTCTCGCAAAACATATTTCATAAGTTCAGAGTGAAAGTAGTAAAATCATAAGTAGCCCCTCGGGCAAAACATGTATCATAATCAGCCCCTCGGGCATGCCTCACAGTCACTCATAACCAGCCCCTCGGGCATACCTCACCATCACTCGTAATCAGTCACTCAGAACCTCACAGCCACTCATGCCTCCTAATCACTCGTCACTCGACACTCGGTGCGCTCACTAGGTGTGTGCAGACTCCGGAGGGGCTCCTTCACCCCAAGCGCTAATATCAAGCAACCTCGTGGCGTATCATATCTCACAATCAGGCCATCGGCCTCACTCACCAGAACCTCTCAAAAAGCCCCTCATGCGAATCAGTAAAATAGGGTACTCGAACCAAAACATGATTTCTAAATCTCAAAGTAGTGTAAATTAGGATGAGTTTTGAAAACAGTAAGCACAATGTGACTGAGTAAAATCAACAATAAATAGTGAGGAAAACAGCAGTAAAAAGCCCCCAAGGGGTCAAAACAGATCGGCACGAGGCTCCATACACGACTTATAGCCCAAATATTTCAACAATCTTTAGAACATAAATTAACATAAGGTTTTGAGTAAAATATGCAACTCATTAGTTGCCGCGGAGTGGACCTAGTCCAATCCAAAAATCAGTGCGTGCCACATACTCGTCATCTGACATGTGCGCCATTCTAAAATCAGTGAGAAATACGTAGTCCGGGGTTTCATACCCTCAGGACAAGATTTATAACCATTACTTACCTCTATCGGGCCACAACACTAGTCTGCTATGCTCTTGCCCCTCAAATTGGCTCCTGATTGCTCCGAATATAGCCAAAACCAGTTTAACATCATTAATATATACTAAAGGAACACAACCCAATCGAAAACTATCAAATTATACAAGAATCTCAAAATTCGGCCAAACCCGAGCCCATGGACCACGTCTCAGAATTCGATAAATTTTACATCACTAGAAACCTCGTCCTCCCACGATTCTATACATACTAAAAACATCACAATCGGACCACAATTGCCTACCCAAATTGCCAAAAGAATTTTCCAATCCTCCACCCATTTTGTCCCAACCTTTTCCTACTTTAATCCTTCAATTTACAAGCCTAATCCAAACAAAATAGCATAGAAATGACTAACAACGCGGGAACTTACCTTCACTGAAGAAGCACGAATTTCCTCTTTAATTTGCCTTCAAAAGAGCTCGAACTGCATGCAACAATGGTGGATTGAATAATATTTCATGGAGGCCTCTTTTATATTGTTCTGCCCATCATTTCCGCACCTTCGGACACTTAATCGCACCTGCGGTCCCAGGTGCGCACCTGCGCAATCCCACTAACAGACCAATTATTTTCGCACCTGCGGCCACTTCTCCGCACCTGCGGCTTCGCAGGTGCGACCATCTCTTCGCACCTGCAGATTTCCCTTACCTAGCCTCCTTCCACACCTGTGCATGGCCTTTCGCACCTGCGATATCGCACCTATGGCTACCTTTCCGCAGGTGCGGCCAATATAAGAAACTTACACCAGTAGCCATCTGCTGCAATTTTCCAAGTTGAAAACTCCGCCAACCATCCGAAATCAATCCTAAGCCCCTCGGGGCCCCAACCAAACATACCAACACACCCCATAGCATTATTCAAACTTAGTAGAGCCTTCGAAACACCAAAAACAACATGAAAACACCAAAATTACATCAAATTCAAGCCTATGAACATTGAAACTTCCAAATTTCTCCAACTACGCTGAAACTGACCAAAACACCTCTGATTGACCTAAAATTTTGCACACATACAATAAATGACATTTCGGAGCTGCTCCAACTTCCGAAATCCCATTCCGACCCCGATAGCCTATTTTCCACCGTTGACCGGAAATTGCCAAAAAATAACTTTCGCCAATTCAAGCCTAATTCTACACCGGACATCACAACTTCATTCCGAACACACTCCTAAGTCCCAAATCACGTAACGAAGCTATCCGAGTCATAAAATCTGCATTCCGAGGTCGTTCACCAATAAGTCAACTCTCAGTTGACTTTTTCAACTATTGGGCTACTTTAAGAGACTAAATACCTCAATTCTCACCATGACAACTCCGGACCCAAACCAGCTGACCCAACACAACAAAAATAGGCTAGAAATATATGACAAATGCAGAAATGGAGGAAAGGGGGTAAATCTCGCGGAACGGCCAGCCAGGTCGTTACATCCTCCCCCTCTTAAACAAACGTTCGCCCTCGAACGGGTCTAAAACATACCTGAAGTCTCTAATAAGTGAGGATATGTGGCCCGCATCTCCCGCTCGGTCTCCCAGGTGGCATCCTCCACTGGCTGCCCTCTCCACTGAACCTTCACTGAAACTATATCCTTAGACCTCAGCTTCCTAACCTGTCGACCCAAAATAGCCACTGGCTCTACCTCATATGACATATCACCCTCGAGCTAAACCATGATGAAGTCCAAAACATGAGACGAGTCACAAACATACTTCTGGAGCATCGAAACATGAACACCGGATGAATGCCCGATAAACTGGGAGGCATAGCAAGCCTATAAGCCATCTCCCTAACCCTTTGAAGAACCTCAAATGACCCAATGAACCTGGGACTCAGCTTCCCCCTCTTCCTGAATCTCATAACACCCTTCATGGTCGACACCTTCAGCAACACCTTATCCCCAGCCATGAAAGACACATCTCTGACCTTCCAGTCCACATTACTCTTCTGCCTAGACTACGTCGTGCGAAGCCGCTCCTGAATCAACTTCGCCTTACCCAACGCATCCTGAACCAAGTCTGTTCCCAATAGACCAGCCTCGCCCGACTCAAACCAACCCACCAGAGATCTGCACCTCCTACCATATAAAGCCTCATACGGAGCCATCTAGATATTCGATTGATAGCTATTATTATATGCAAACTCTGCTAGTGGCAGAAACTGGTCCCATGAACCACCAAAGTCAATCACACAAGCACGCGACATATCCTCCAAAATATGGATGGTACGCTCCAATTTCCCGTCAGTCTGAGGATGAAATGCTGTGCTCAACTCAATATGAGTACCCAACTCTCTCTGCACGACTCTCTAAAACTGAGATGTGAACTAAGTACCTCTGTCGGAAATGATAGAAACTGGAACCCAATGCAATCGGAAAATCTCCCTGATATAAATCTCAGCTAACCTCTCCGAAGAATAAGTAGTACCAACAGGATGAAGTGCGCGGACTTGGTCAGCCGATCCACAAAAACCCATATAGCATCAAACCTCCTCGATGTCCGTGGGAGTCCAACTATGAAGTCCATGGTGATCCGCTCCCACTTCCACTCCGGAATATCAAATCTCTGAAGCAATCCACCTGGTGTATGGTGCTCACACTTGACCTGCTGACAGTTGAGAAACCGAGCCACATCTCCACAACATCTTTCTTCATCCTCCTCCACCAATAATGCTGCCTCAAATCCTGATACATCTTTGCGGCACCAGGATGGATGGAATACCGCGAACTATGAGCCTATTCTAGAATCAAATCTCGAAGCCCATCTATATTGGGCACGGAAATCCGGCCCTGCATCCGCATGACCCCATCATCACCAATAACCACATCCCTAGCATCACCGTGAGGGACCCTGTCCTGAAGAACAAGCAAATGTGGATCATCATACCGGCGTGCTCTAATCTGATCGTAAAGAGAACACCTGGAGGCTACACAAACCAACTCCCGCGGGAGCTCTGATAGATCCAATCTCACCAACCGAGCTGCTAAGGCCTGAACATCAAGGGCTAATGGCAGCTCTGCTACTGTAAGGTAGGCTAGACTCCCCAAACTCTCTACTCTGCGACTCAGGGCATCAGCCACTACATTGGCCTTCCCCGGATGATATAAGATAGTGAGGTCATAATCTTTGAGAAGCTCTAACCATCTACTCTAACGCAAATTCAGGTCATTCTGCCTCAGCAGATACTGCAAACTACGATGGTCAGTAAAAATCTCACACTGCACTCCATACAAATAATGCCGCCAAATCTTCAAGGCATGAATAATGGCAGCTAACTCAAGATCGTGCACTGGATAATTCTTCTCGTGCACCTTCAACTATCTAGATGCGTAGGCAATCACCCTACCGTCCTATATCAATACCGCTCCCAACCCAATTCTAGAAGCATCACAATAAACTGTGTAAGAACCCGAACTAGTAGGCAAAACTAGTACCGGAGCTGTGGTCAATGCTGAATTGAGCTTCTGAAAGCTCTCCTCACACTCATCAAACCATCTGAATGGAGCAAACTTCTGGGTCAATCTTGTCAAAGGCGAAGCAATAAAAGAGAATCCTTCAAAAAAGTGACAGTAATATCCCGCCAAACCAAGGAAACTCCTAATCTTTGTAGCTGAGGACGGTCTGGGCCAACTCTGCACCGCCTCTATCTTCTTCGGATCAACCTGAATACCCTCACTAGACACCACGTGCCCCAAGAAAGCTACCAAACCAAGCCAAAACTCACACTTGGAGAATTTTGCATAAAGCTTCTCCTCCCTCAACCTCTGTAACACAACTCTCAAATGCTGAGCGTGCTCTTCCTGGCTACGAGAATAAACCAGGATGTCGTTAATGAACACAATGACAAAAGAATCAAGGTAAGGCTGAAACACGCTGTTCATCAATTGCATGAACGCAACTGGGCATTGGTCAGCCCAAATGACATAACCAAGAGCTCATAATGACCATATCTGGTCCTGAAAGCAGTCTTCGGAATGTCAGAATCCCGAATCTTCAACTGATGATACCCATATCTCAAGTCAATCTTGGAAAACACTCTGGCTCCCTGAAGCTAGTAAAACAAATCATCAATGCGAGGCAAAGGATACTGATTCTTCACCATAACTCTATTCAGTTGCCGATAATCAATACACATACGCATGGACCCATATTTCTTCGTCACAAACAACACTGGTGCACCCCAAGGTGACACACTAAGCCGAATGAACCCATTATCCAGGAGTTTCTGAAGCTGCTCCTTCAATTCCTTTAGCTCCGCTGGTGCCATACGATAAGGTGAAATCATAATAGGCTAGGTGCCTGACACCAAGTCAATACCAAAATCAATATCCCTAACAGGTGGCATGCCTGGCAGGTCTGCAGGAAACACATCCGGAAAGTCACGGACCATAGCAACTGAATCAATAGCGGGAGTCTCACCACCGACATCCCTCACAAAGGCGAAATAAGCTAAACACCCTTTCTCAACCATGCGTTGACCCTTCAGGTAAGAAAATCACCCTGCTAGGCATATACTCAGAAGAACCTCTCCACTCAACCCTCGGACACCCTGCATAGCTAAGGTCACGGTCTCAGCATGACAATCGAGAACCGCATGGCACAGACATAACCAATCCATGCCCAATATCACATCAAAATCGACCATGCTGAGTAATAGTAGGTCCACTCGGCTCTCCAGACCCCCAATAGATATCAGGCACGACCGGTACACACGGTCCACAACAACAGTATCATCCACCGGAGTCGACATATGAACAGAGGTGACTAGAGACTCACAGGGCATATCCAGAAAATAGGTAAAATATGAAGAAAAATAGGAATATATAGAACCAGGGTCAAATAAATCCAAGGCATATCGCCAACTGGCTGAGACAATACCTGCGATCACCGCATCTGAGGTCATAGTATCTGGCCTGGCAGGAAATGCATGCATGCGAGCCTGACCTCCACCTGCTCGACCTCCCCCTCTAGGGCGTCCTATGGCTAACTGACTACCACCCCTGGCTGCCTCGACGGGGGGGGGGGGTGAAGTAACTGGNGAAGTCGAGGGCTGGCCCCTCTGCTAAGAACATCCACCGGAACGGTGGGGAAAATTCCTCCACACGTGCCCGAACTCTCCACACTCAAAACAACTCCCTAGAGCTAGAGGCGGGTACTGATAGAAACCCCTAGCACCCGAACGACCACTGGAAGACTCATATATAGAAGAACTCTGAACTAGGGGTGCTCGAGATGCACGGGGACCATGCCCCGAAGATGCACCACTATATGTTGGGTGGCCTGAATGAGGAGGCAACGACCCCTACCCTGCTGAAACTGCCCCCTGAAGGGAGCACCACTAGAACTGCTCGAACCACGAGGCCTCCCTCTCCTCCCGCTCATGGCGGCGAACGAACTCAATATCTCGAGTTATGTTAACAACCTACTCGAATGAAGCACCCGATACTCTCTCCCGATTAATAAATAGTCGTAGCTGATAAAAACGACCATCTACAAACCTCCTCACCCTCTCCCTATCAGTAGGGACAATCTCAGAAGCATGCTTAGCCAACTCGGAAAACCTCATCTCGTACCGAGTAACTGATAACTCTCCCTGGCACAACTGCTTAAATTGCCTGCATTGCTCCTCTCTGTGGGACTGAGGAACATACTTCTCCAAAAAGATCGCGGAGAACTGCTGCCAGGTAAGAGCTGCTGAACCAACTGGCCTACGCCTCTCGAATGACTCCCACCAAGTAAAGGCAGCACCCACAAACTGAAATGTAACAAATGAGACTCCACTGGTCTCCAAAATACCCGCAGTACGTAGTATCCTCTAGCACTTATCTAGAAACCCCTGGGCATCCTCACCCTCTGTACTGCTGAAAGTCGGAGGCTGAAGTCTGCTGAACCTCTCCAACCTGCGTTGCTCATCCTCATGCATAGCAGGGACCACATAATCCTGGACCGGAGCAACTGGCTGAGTTGGGGTTGCTCCCGGTGCCTGAATACCCTGTGCAGCCTGCTTAGGTGCCCGAGTAGCTGGAGTCTGATTGCCTCCCCCGGCCTAAGCTGTGGTGGCAGTAGAAGACATGGCGACTGCCTGAGCCAAACTGGTGCACACTGTCAATATTCGAGACAGGGTCTCCCGAAGACCCGGAATAACCATAGGCACTGCCGGTGCATGAGCCTGTCACGCTGGAACACCATCGGCTGGAACCTGATCCTGATTGATAGGGGGATCCTGTGGTACTGTCCCGGCTGCTGCGGGGGCTAGCCCCCTACCTCTACCACGGCCTCGATCGCGGCCTCAACCTCTTGTTGGTCAAGCTGGCGTATGGTCACTCTGATCGATATGGCGTGTCCTCACCATCTGCGAGAGAATGAAACAACGTAAGTTGAGATATTAATAATCAATAGATTAGCACGAAAGAGTTCAAGAAATATAGAAATGTTTCCTAAAAGTTTGGCAGCCTCTCGAAGATAAGTACAGACGTCTCCGTACCAATCTGCAAGACTCTACTAAACCTGCTCATGACCGTTGAGTCCTATGTAACCTAGGCTCTAATACCAAACTATCACGACCCCTAATCTTAAACCGGCCGTGATGGCGCCTATCGTGGAACTAGGCTAGCCAATAATCCCATGTTTACAGTTTCTTTCAATTTCCCAATCAATTTCAACAATTTCATAACATATACAGAGTTTACTAAATACATTAGGCCAATAAATAGTGCCACCAACCCCAAAACCCGGAGCCAACATATCATGAACATCTAAGAAAAATAATCCAAAGGTATACTTTTATAATACAATACCTCCGAATAAATGGCTAGATACAACAAGAAGGGAAAACAAAGATGCTGCGGACGCTGAACAACTACCTCTAGATCCCGCACTCTGGCTCCGCACAGAATAGATAGCTAATGCTCAGTATCTGCACCTGAATCTGCACACAGGGGTGCAGGGAGTAATGTGAGTACGCCAACTCAGTAGTAATGAAAATAAATCAAGTCTAAGCATAAAGGAAACACATAAAAATCAATGTCATCAATTCACAATATGCACAACCTTACTTTGAAACAGTATAACATAGATATATGAAATCGTCATGCCTTAAAACCAACTTTAGAAAAGTCCTTTGAAGAATGCATATTTTTAACAACTTCAAACCGAAATATTTAGTATGAAAATGAAATGAATCATATAGAGGCCCCTCAGGAAAAACATATTTCCTAAGTTCAGAGTGAAAGTAGTAAAATCATAAGTAGCCCCACGGGAAAAACATGTATCATAATCAGCCCCTTGGGCATGCCTCACAGTCAATCATAATCAGCCCCTCGAGCATACCTCACTATCACTCGTAATCAGTCACTCAACACCTCACAATCACTCATGCCTCCCAATCAATCGTCACTCGGCACTCGGTGCGCTCACTGGGGGTGTGCAGACTCCGGAGGGGCTCCTTCAGCCCAACCGCAAATATCAAGCCACCTTGTGGCGTACCATGTCCTCACAATCCGGCTCTCGGCCTCACTCAGCAGAACCTCTCAAAAAGCCCCTCGGGCTAATCAGTAAAATAGGGTACTCGACCCAAAACATCATTTTTAAATCTCAAAGTAGTGTAAATCAGGCTGAGTTTCGAAAACAGGAAGCACATTGGGATTGAGTGAAATCATCAATAAATAGTGAGGAAAACAACAATAAAAAGCCCCCAAGGGATCTAAGGCACGAGGCCCCAAACACGACTTATAGCCCAAATATTTCAACAATCTTTAGAACATAATTTAACATAAGGTTTTGAGTAAAATATGCAACTCATTAGTTGCCACGGAGTGGACCTCGTCAAATCCAAAAACCAGTGCGCGCCACATACTCGTCATCAGACATGTGCGCCATTCTAAAATCAGTAATAAATACATAGTCCGTGGTTTCATACCCTCAGGATAAGATTTATAACCATTACTTACCTCTACCGGGCCATAACACTAGTCCGCTATGCTCTTGGCCCTCAAATTGGCTCTCGATTTCTCCGAATCTAGCCAAAATCAGTTTAACATCATTAATATATACTAAAGGAACACAACCCATTTGAAAACTATCAAATTATACAAGAATCTCGAAATTTGAAAAAACCCGAGCCTCAGGACCACGTCTCGAAATTCGATAAACTTTTCATCACTAGAAACCTCGTCCTCATTCTGCACATACCAAAAACATCACAATCGGACCACAATTGCCTACCCAAATTGCCAAAAGAATTTTCCAACCCTCCACCCATTTCTCCCAACCTTTTCCTACTTTAATACTTCAATTTACAAGCCTAATCCGAACAAAATAGCATAGAAACGACTTTAACAACCCGGGAACTTACCTTCACTGAAGAACCACGAATTTCCTCTTCAATTTTCTTTCAAAAGAGCTCCAACCGCATGCAGCAATGGTGGAATGAATAAAATTTTACGGAGGCCTCTTTTATACTATTCTGCCCAGCATTTCCGCACCTGCGGACACTTAATCGCACCTGCCAACCCGCACTTGCGGTCCCAGGTGCGCACCTGCACAATCCCACCAACAGACCAATTTTTTTCGCACCTGCGGCCACTTCTCTGCACCTGCGGCTTCGCAGGTGTGTCCATCTCTTCGCACCTACGGATTTCTCTTGCCTAGAATCCTTCCGCACCTGCGCATGGTCTTTCGCACCTGCGACATTGCACCTGCGGCTACCCTTCAGCAGGTGCGGCCACCACCAGAAACTTACACCAGCAGCCATCTGCTACAATTTTCCAAGTTCAAAACTCCGCCAACCATCCGAAATCAATCCTTATTGCCCCAAACAAACATACCAACACACCCCATAGCATTATTCCAACTTAGTCGAGCCTTCGAAACACCAAAAACAACATGAAAACACCAAAATTACATCAATTCAAGCCTATGAACTTTGAAACTTCTAAATTTTGCCAACTACGCCAAAATCGACCGACACACCTCTGATTGACCTGAAATTTTGCACACATACTCAAAATGACATTACGTACCTGCTCCAACTTCCGGAATCCCATTCCGACCCCGATAGAGTATTGTTCACTACCGACCGAAAATCGCCAAAAACTAATTTTTGCCAATTCAAGCCTAATTCTACACAGGACATCACAACTTCATTCCGAACACACTCCTAAGTCCCAAATCACCTAACGAAGCTATCCGAGTCATATAATCCGCATTCCGAGGTCATTCACAAATAAGTCAACTGTCAGTTGACTTTTTTAAACTATTAGGCTACTTTAAGAGACTAAATGCCTCAATTCTCACCATGACCACTACGGACGCAAACCAACTGACCCGACACAACAAAAACAAGCTATCAATATATGAAAATGCAGAAATGGAGGAAACAAGGTAAACCTCACGGAATGACCGGTCGGGTCGTTACACAGCTATATTGTCCATATTTACTATCCATAGAAAAACTTACTTTGACGGGAGCCTATATTATCTGTATTCCTGCGCGTAGGATAGACTGTACGAATGAATATAATTTTGGTGTTTTAAAGTGAAAAAATAACATAGTCTACTACTTATAAAAAGTCATCTACTCTAAAAGACTCTACGAGAGATTTTGAGATTTCATTATCAACCACTACTAGAAATCCGGTAAATACCGACCAGAAAAATCGACTAACGTTGGTCGGTTATGGCCAATTACCGACCAAAACGCGTCCAAATACGCTTGGTCGCTATTTTGATGGTCATTTTAATATACCGACCAAGGTTGGTCAGTATGTTAAAACAACCATCTAAAAAAGTTTAAAAGACTTACCGACCAACTTTGGCCAGAAACATATTTTAATAATTTAATTTTACCGACCAAAGTTGGTAGGTGTATTTAAATTATGTTTTTTTGTTAATTATTAAATTTTAAAAAATACCGACCAAAGTTTGTCAGTAAATGAAAATATATAGATTTTTTTTTAAAAACTAAAATTTAACAATACCGACCAAAGTTGGTCGGTAATGTTGAATTCTGGGAATTCCTTATTCATTAACGGACAAACTTTTGTCGGTTTGATGGGTTTTAATTTTGGTATAAAATGCCTGTTTTGGCAGCTACACCACCTGCCAGCATACCAAAATCCCTAATAGCAACATAAAATAACAACAACAACAACAACAACACAACAACAATCAATAAACACATTAAAACTAACAAATTATAGTTCAATTTAACTAAAAAATCCAAAGCCAAGTTAAAATTTATTACAACTAGTTCAAAACTGGTTCTATTTGTCTAGTTTAAAGTATATAAAATTCAAGGAGTGTTTTCTACAACATCATCATCATCGTCTGATGAATTTTCATATACAATATGGTATAGAGAAGGTTTTGTGGAGGACATGAAGAACGACCACGGGGAGGACGGGAGGAACGATCACATGCAGGTCGAGCCTCTGTCGATGACTCACGGGACCGGGGCTACGGGAAAAATCCAGTAGATAGGAGAGTTCTGATCTGAGGTTGCATGCCAAGGAATTGACCATCTCTAACCCTTTCTCTTTCCTTGGCCAATTCTAGCTCGGATATGAGCTTTGTTACAGTCTCTCGCATAGCGGAGAGGCTCTCCCCATTAAGTTGCTCGCCTTGAGAGGAAGTCCCTATTCCTTGCATTCCACACTTATAGCGATGGGACTTTTTAGTAGGAAGCCCTTATACCTTCTCCCATTTTTGACAGCCAGCAGACTCCATCCATATTCTTTCAGCATCTTCGTCCGAAGGTTGGGTTGGCTCGCCCGATTCATCGGCTGGCTGAGTGCGGATGAATTCCTCTACGTTAGTTTGGTAGAGACCCTATACCAAAATTTAAATTGAATTAGTATTTCAAAATTTATATAAAAGTAAATTAAAATACTTAAAGTAAAGTGAAATCGTACATATACAGTCGAGGCCTAGTCCTCGGCCGACCTTTCTTGATCTGTCTCTTTTTTCTTCCTTACAATATGCGTCTCCTTGAGTAGCTCATCATGGTTCATTGGATGCCCCAACCTCTTTTCCTGAAAAAATATTAATTTAGTTAATAAACAGAATAGATATACTTTGAAAATTAAAAAAAAATTTAAGCAATTACATACCAATCTTCTTTTTAGTGTCCCTAGGCTGATCGCATCTCCAGTGTGCAAGGAGCCTCCCTTCTCGGATGTGCGAGCTTTCACTCCTTTTTCGCTCTTCTCTAAGAACTTTTTGATAAGCCATTGACATTGCAAATCATCCCATAAATTTTGAAGTAACCAGTCAGGTTTCTTGTTCTTCTTTCTAGCATCGGAGAAAGCATCCGACAATCGCTTGCGAGCTTTGTGATGAAAATTTAAAGCCACTTCCGCGCTATAGCGGTGTTCCCATACACATTTGCTCTAATTTCAAAAGTTAAATATTATATGGAAATATCATAAATATAAATTATTAAACTTCTTAAAAGAACATTTAGACCTTAAATTGATTGAAAACTTGCTCCTTCAGCGAGAATGGGAGATCAGTCAAAGTAACATAAGGGCCATCATAAAGCTTTCTGATGACTTTGGTGATTATCCTCGCAGTCTTATTACTCGTGATGAACCTGAAATTTAACAATAAAAAAACTAATATCTTAGTAAAAATGTTACAAAACAATAAACGCAAAAATAATAAATAACTCTTACCCATCACCCTTAGGGACTATGATGATCCTGCCATATTGATCATAATGCACTTCCTCGTCATCATCATCATCATCATCATCATCATCTGAAGTATGTGTATCAGAGGCATGTGTGGACGGTGTGTGTGTGTGTGTGGGGGGGGGGGGTCAGAGCTACTACGTCGCATGTGAAATCCTGAAATAACTGGAGTCGCTGATGAAGATGGATGTGATGCGTGTGACCGCGACATATCTGGATGGACCCAAAGTGATTGTGATACTGACTGCTGTGACCCGAGTGGCTGTGACATGGATGGATGCAATCCATATGGCTGTGATATGTAGGGATGTGATATAGATGGTTGTGTGCTGATGGCTGCGATCCACGTAGTCGTGAGACCGCTGGACTGTATATAAGACATATAGTCCTATGGCCCTATGATGAAAGACATGGTGTGTAACGACCCGGTCGGTTGTTTTAAGAATTTACGCCCCGATCCCCAATTTACCATTTCTCCCATGTGTATTTACATTATTGGAACCTGTCGGTGCGTTGAGTTAGGGAACCGGGGTGATTTTGGACACATAGTCCATAAATGTGGATCATAGCTTTAGAAATCTGGCCGTAGCTAGAGATGTGTGAAGACGGGTCCGGAACGGGATTCCGTTGACTCCGTTAGCTGCGCTGGGTGATTTCGAGGTTAGGAGCGTACTCAGAATGTGTTTTCGAGGTCGGTTGTGGATTTAGGCTTGAATTGGAGAAAGTTAGAAATTCGAAAAATTCGGTCGACAAGTGAGATTTCATATCGGACTCGGAATGGATTTCCGGAAGCGACAGCAGTTCCGCATTGTCGTTTATGACCCGTGTGCAAAATTTGAGGTCATTAGGATGAGTTTAGACGTGTTTCAGCATCAAATGTGAATTCTAGAATTTTCCTAAGTTCCTAGGCTTGAATCTATGCATAACCGATGTTTTTGATGTTATGACACGTGTTTTTAAGGCTCAACCTAGTTCTAATAATGTATTAGGGTCGGTTGGTGGTTTTGGTTGAGGTCCTGGTGGCCTCGAGATTCTATCAGATGCTTAACGGGAGAATTTGGAACTTATCAAATTGCTAAACCAGGCTTTCTTCCGGTGTTTCGCACCTGCGACGGTTTTCCCGCAGGTGCGGACACGTTGGCGCGATAGGGCTGGTCACATGTGCGATGGTGAGGGGGTTGACCAGTGGTCGCGGGTGCGACCGGGGTTCCGCAGGTGCAGAACCGCAGGCGCGACCAAACGACCGCAAGTGCGGCCCTAGTGGACTTAAGTGAATTCCGCACCTGCGATGCTTTTTTCGCAGCTGCTGTACCGCAAGTGCGAGATCCCTGTGTGTTTATTCCAAAAATCTGAGGGTTCGAATTTCATAAGTCTAAAATCATTTGAGATCTCGGGAATTGACGATTTTCAGTGGGTTTTGAAGAGAAGGATCGTAGGTAACGTTTTCTAATCCTAATTCATTGTTAGACCATTAATCGCTGTTGTTTTCTTTAGTTTAATTAACAAAAACGGGGGAAAACCATGGGAACTTGATGAAATTTTCCCCAACCGAAATTATGAGAATTTAGGGGGTTTTTGACATTGGATTTTGATGACTCTTGTCGAGTGAGTTCGTGAGTGAATGGGTGTCCGATATATATAAATTTTACCCGATTCCGAGATGTGGGCCCGAGGGGCATTTTGGTCAAAGTTCCTAATTTCACGTATTAGCTTCGAATTAATTAGTTATTTTGATTTCTTAAAATGATATTCACATTATGCAATCGAATTGAATTGATTTGGGCCACCCGGAGTTGGATATTCGTGGCAAGAGCGTGATTATTGGCTGATTAGCACACTTGAGGTAAGTGGCTTGCCTAACTCTGTGTTGGGGAAATCTCCTTAGGAATTTATAACTGAATCATGACATAAAAACCCCGTGTACGTGAGGTGACGAGTACGTGAATGGGATATTCTCACTAATTCCATTGTTTCCTATTATGACATACTTCATCTTCAATTCTTATTATTTTTGTTATTGGTTTAACTGAGTAGCGACTTAAGATTTTATCAAGTCCAACGAGTTTACCTGATTTTCCACTCGTTGCTATTATTTGGAATTGGGTTAAGTACCTTCCTCTCTATTTGCCAACTGTTTTCCCAAAACTTTTGAATTACGCTATATCCGATATACATCTCGCATTACATATTTATATTGGGACTGCATGCTATGACCTGAGACTTTCCCTTGCATTGTATTGCATATTTACATTGGGACTGCGGGCTATGACCTGAGACTTTCCCTTGAATTGTATTGTATATTTACATTGGGACTGCGCGCTATGACCTGAGACATTCCCTTGCATGGTATTGTATGTCTACATTGGGACTGTGGGCTATGACCTGATACTTTCCCTTGCACTGCATTTCATATTTACATTGGGACTGCGGGCTATGACCTGAGACTTTCCCTTGCATTGAATTGCATATTTACATTGGGACTGCAGGCCGAGACCTGAGACTTTCCCCTGTATTGCATTGTACGAATATCTACTGATTTTTATGCGGTACGAAACTTAGATTTATTACTTCGTTCTTTTCGGTTCACTTTACTTCCCGTTATTTATTGTTGCTTTACTTAACTGTTAATTATATCTTTTTACTTTTGCAAACTTAGTAGAGCCGCAACTTGACCTCGTCGCTACTTGATTGTGGTTAGGCTTGGCACTTACTAGGTACCGAATATGGAGTACTCATGCCCTTCTGCGCACCGTTCTGGAGTCAGTAGAGTAGCAGATCTTAGGGAGACTTTGAGGTATTTCTGCAGCGTCCACAGAGCTTCTGAGTCCCCCTCTTATCTTAGCATATTTATAGTTCGTATATGAGACTACACTTTCCTTTCCAGTTTTGTATATTGAACCATAGAGTTTAGCTGATGATGTTGGTTACATTCCGGGTTTTGGGAAGTAAAATAACTGTATATGCTGAGCAGCTACGTTATATCTAATAGACATCTTTTCTGTCTTTATTTTTATTGATTCTATTGTTTTTCGCAAATTTCTAGGATTACCTAGTCATAGAGACTAGGTGCCATCACGATACCTTTCGGAGGGTAAATCGGGTCGTGACAAGTTGGTATCAGAGCGTCTAGGTTCATAGGAGTCACAACATCACAACCCGATTTAATAGAGTCTCGCGGATCGGTGCGGAGATGTCTGTATCTATCTTCGGGAGGCTATGTAACTGTTAAGAACAATTGAATTCTTTGGAATTCCTTATCGTGCTAGTTACCGTCATCAAATTCTTAAACTCTATTCTATTCTTGCTTGCAGATGGTTTGTACCCGTACCAGACGTACTGATGACCAGGCACCCGAGCCCCCAGTTAGAGCTACCAGAGGCAGGGGTCGAGGCAGGGGGCGAGCACGCGGTGCAGCTTGAGCACCGGCCAGAGGAGCCCCCAGCAGCTATAATTGGAGGGGCACAGGAGGTCTCTACTGTCACTCCAGACCTCCAGGAGACTTTGGCAATGTTCATGAGTGCTTTCAGTACTCTGTCCCAGGCGGGACTACTTCCGATAGCCCCAGCTACATCCCAAGCCGGGGGAGGGACACAGACTCCCGCAACCCATACTCCTGAGCAGAGGGTTCATATGGGGCAGGTTCCAGAGTATATCCCCATGCCTCCTGTAGCTCCAGTTCAGCCTGAGGCTAGAGCAGCTGTATCTGAGTCTGAGAAGCTCCGTCTTGAGAGGTACAAGAAGTACTACCCACCTGATTTCAGCGAATTGGTTTCAGATGACGCTCTGGGTTTTCTTGAAGAGTGTCATCGTATCCTTCGCACCATGGGTATTGTGGAAACGAGTGGGGTCTCTTTCACTACTTTCCAGCTAAGAGGAGCAGCTTATCAGTGGTGGCGTGCATTTGAGCTTAGTAGTCTGGACAAGGCAGCCTGACTTACTTGGGCTCAGTTTTCAGAGATGTTTTTGCTCGAGTTTGTTCCTCAGAGTCTCAAGGATGCTTGGTGTGCAGAGTTTGAGCAGCTATGCCAGGGTACCATGACCGTATCAGAGTATGCAGTCTAGTTCAGTGACTTGGCACGACATGCACTAGCTTTGGTTTCTATGAATGGTCAAAGAGAGAGTCTGCCATTTTATTGAGGGGATCCATCCCAGCACTCGTACTAGTATGGCCAGAGAGGCTGAGACAGATATTACTTACCAGCAGGCCATGAGCATTGCTAGGAGGATTGAGAGTATGTTGGCCCGGGACATAGAGGAGAGGGAGGCCAAGAGGTCTCGAGAGACGGGTCATTTTTTAGGAGTTCGTGCACCTGAAGCACACCATGGTAGGGTTTTTGTGAGCCGCCCCATTCATTCAGCTCTTCCAGCTGCCAACGATATTCCAACTCCTCCTACACCTCGGGAACCTTATTATGCACCGTTGGTATCTCAGGTGCCTCCAGCTCGAGGTGCTATCACTAGCCAGTCCAGTAGGACAGTTCAGAGTGAACATCAGCCATTTTGTCCTCATAGGGGTTGTTTTGGGTGTGGTGACCCTCGACATATGATCAAGGATTGCCCTAGAGGGAGGAGGGGCGCACCACCTCAGACTTATCAGGGTGCACCCCCTAAGATTTATCAGGCTCCACACCTTTCTCCAGGTCCTCCAGCTAATCCTCCGGACCCAGGTGCTACCCCGCCACCTCAGACAGCTCGAGGTGGAGGGCGGGGAGGTCGAGGTCGCCCTAGAGGGGGAGGCAAGGCCAGGTACTATGCTCTTCCAGCTCGGTCCGAGGCCTTTGCTTCAGATTCAGTCATTACAGGTATTGTTCCCGTTTGTCATAGGGATGCATCAATATTATTTGACCCAGGCTCTACATAATCATATGTGTCTTCCTATTTTGCTTCACATCTGGGGATAGCCCAGGACTCTTTGAGTTCCCCTGTTTATGTTTCTACTCCGGTGGGAGATTCTCTTGTTGTGGACCGTGTATATCAGTCATGTTTGATTACTATCAGTGGTTTTGAGACCAGAGCTGATTTGCTACTACTCAGTATGGTAGAGTTTGATGTTATATTGGGTATGGACTGGTTGTCTCCCTATTATGCTATTCTTGATTGTCACGCCAAGACCGTGACGCTGGCTATGCCGGGATCTCCGAGATTAGAGTGGAGAGGTTCCTTGGAGTATACTCCCCGCCGAGTCATTTCTTTTCTTAAGGCTCATCGGATGGTTGGGAAGGGGTGTGACGAATATTTGGCTTATGTGAGAGATGTTAGTACTAAGACCCTTATAGTGGATTCGGTTCCGGTTGTTAGAGACTATTCTGATGTATTTCCAGCTGATCTTTCAGGTATGCCACCTGATAGAAACATTAATTTCGGCATTGACTTGTTGCCGGACACTCATCCCATTTCCATTCCTCCTTATTGCATGGCTCCTCCTGAGTTGAAGGAGTTGAAGGAGCAGTTGCAGGAGTTTCTTGAGAAGGGATTCATCAGGCCTAGTGTATCACCTTGGGGCGCTCCAGTATTATTTGTGAAGAAAAATGATGGCTCGATGCGTATGTGTATTGACTATAGGCAGCTGAATAAGGTGACATTGAAGAACATGTACCCATTGCCTCGCATTGATGATCTATTTGACCAGTTACAGGGTTCTAGAGTGTTATCCAAGATTGATCTACGTTCGGGTTATCATCAGCTGAAGATTCGGGAACCAGATATCCCGAAGACTGCCTTCAGGACCAGATATGGTCACTATGAGTTCCTTGTTATGTCATACGGGCTGACCAACGCCCCAGCAGCCTTCATGCACCTGATGCACATCATATTTCGGCCTTATCTTGATACTTTCATCACTGTGTTTAGTGATGACATTCTGGTATATTCTAGGTCCCGGGAGGACCATGAGCAGCATTTAAGGACCGTGCTTCAGACATTGAGGGAGAAGAAGTTGTATGCCAAGTTTTCTAAGTGTGAATTTTGGCTTGATTCTGTGGCACTCTTAGGCCACGTGATGTCTTCGGATGGGATCAAGGCAGATTCGAAGAAGGTGGAGGCAGTGCAGAGTTGGCCCAGACCGTCTTCAGCTACTGAGATCCGCAGTTTTCTCGGGTTGGCTGGGTATTATCACCATTTTGTGGAGGGGTTTTCATCCATTTCAGCACCTATGACTAGATTGAACCAGAAGGGTGCACCTTTTATATGGACTGAGGAGTGTGAGGAGAGCTTTCAGAAGCTCAAGACAGCCCTGACTACAGCTCCTGTGTTGGTTTTGCCTACCAGTTCCGGATCCTATACAGTTTATTGTGATGCTTTGAGGATTGGCTTGGGAGCGGTGTTGATGCAGGACGGTAGGGTGATTACTTACGCGTACAGGAAGTTGAATGTCCATGAGAAGAACTATCCTGTTCATGATCTCGAGTTGGCAGCGATTGTTCACTCCCTGAAGATATGGCGTTATTATTTATATGGTGTTCCCTGTGAGATATCCACGGATCACCAGAGTTTGCAGCACATATTCAGGCATAAGGATCTAAATTTGCGCCAGCGTAGGTGGTTAGAGTTGCTAAAGGACTATGACATCATTATATTATACCACCCGGGGAAGACCAATGTGGTGGACGGCGCCTTGAGTCGCCGGGCGGAGAGTTGGGGAGTTTGGTATACTTCATGCAGCTGAGAGGCCTCTAGCATTAGATTTTCAGTCCTTAGCCAGTCAGTTCGTGAGATTGGATCTTTCTGAGCCTTGCCGGGTATTAGCTTGTGTGGTGGCTTGATCTTCCCTTCATGACCGCATCAGAGAGCGCCAGTATGATGATCCCCACCTTTTGGTTCTTCAGGATAGAATCCAGCGGGGTGATGCTAGAGATGTGACTATAGGAGAGGATGTGGTGATGAGGATGCAGGGCCATATCTGTGTGCCCAACGTAGATGGGCTTCGGGAGTTGATTCTTGAGAAGGCCTATAGTTTGCGGTATTCCATCCATTCGGGTACCACGAAGATGTACCAGGATCTGAGACAACACTATTGGTGGCGAAGGATGAACAAGGATACAGTAGAGTTTTAGCCAAGTGTCTCAACTGTCAGCAGGTCAAATATGAGCATCAGAGATCGGAAGGGTTACTTCAGCAGATTGATCTTCCAGAGTGGAAGTGGGAGTGGATAACCATGGACTTTGTGGTTGGACTTCCTCGGAATTTGAGGAAGCATGATGTTATTTGGGTGATTGTGGATCGGCTGACCAAATCACCCATCTTATTCCGGTACTGATTACATATTCATCGTAGAGGTTGGCTGAGATTTATATTAGAGAGATTGTTCTCCTCCACGGTATTCCAGTATCTATCATTTCAGACAGAGGTACACAGTTCACTTCACGGTTCTGGAGAGCCGTTCAGTAGGAGTTAGGCACCAGGGTAGAGTTGAGCACATCTTTTCACCCTCGGACGGATGGGCAGTCCGAGCGCACGATTCAGATCCTCGAAGATATGTTCCATGCCTGTGTGATGGATTTTGGAGGGTCATGGATCGATTCTTGCCTCTGGCAAAGTTTGCTTACAATAACAGCTTCCAGTCCAACATTCAGATGGCGCCATATGAGGCATTGTATGGTAGGCGGTGCAGGTCTCCCGTGGGATGGTTTGAGCCGGGCGAGGACCAATTGTTGGGTACAGACTTGGTTCAGGATGCCCTGGACAAGGTGAAGGTGTTTCAGGAGAGACTTCCCACAACTCAGTCCAGGCAGAAGAGCTATGCGGATCGGAAGGTTCGGGATTTCACATTTATGGCTGGTGATCGGATTTTGCTTCGAGTATCGCCTATTAAGGTTGTCATGAGGTTCGGGAAGAAAGGCAAGTTGAGTCCGAGATTTATTGTCCCTTTTGAGGTGTTGCGACGTGTGGAGGAGGTTGCTTATAAGCTAGCCCTGCCTCCCAGCCTAGAAGGGGTTCATCCGGTGTTCCACGTCTCCATGCTCTGGAAGTATCACGGTGACCCGACTCATGTCTTGAATTTCAGCTCAGTCTAATTGGACAAGGATCTATCATAAGTTGAGGAGCATGTGGCTATATTGGACATGCATGTCAGAAAGCTTAGGTCAAAGGATATTGCGTCAGTAAAGGTTCAGTGGAGGGGTCAGACAGTTGAGGAGGTGACTTAGGAGACCGAGCAGGATATGCGGAGTCAGTACCCTCATCTTTTTCCAGCGCCAGGTATGTTTCTATGCTCGTTCGAGGACGAACAATTTTCTTAAGAGGGGGAGGATGTAACGACCTGGTCGGTCGTTTTAAAAATTTACGCCCCTATCCCCTATTTACCATTTCTCCCATGTCTATTTACGTTATTGGAACCTGTCGGTGTATTGGGTGACGGAATCCGGGGTGATTTTGGACACATAGTCCATAAATGTGGATCTTAGCTTTAGAAATCTGGCCGTAGCTAGAGTTGTGTGTAGACGGATCCGGAATGGAATTCCGTCGACTTTGTTAGCTCCGTTGGGTGATTTCGGGGTTAGGACCCTACTCAGAATGTGTTTTCGAGGTCGGTTGTGGATTTAGTCTTGAATTGGAGAAACTTAGAAATTCGGCGAATTCGACCAATAGGTGAGATTTTGATATCGGACTGTGAATGGATTTCCGAAGCGACAGTAGGTCCTCATTGTCGTTTTTAAGGATAGAACTAGTTTGAATAAGGTATTAGGGTCGGTTGGTGGTTTTGGTTGAGGTCCCGGGATTGTTTCAGATGCTTAATGGGAGAATTTGGAACTTATCAAATTGCTGAACCAGGCTTTCTTCTGGTGTTTCGCACCTGCGAAGATTTTCCCGCAGGTGCGGACATGCAGGCACGACAGGGCTAGACGCAGGTGTGATGGTGAGGGGGTTGACCAGTAGTCGCAGGTGCGACATGGGTTCCGCATGTGCGGAATCGCAGGCGCAACCAACGACCGCAGGTGCGGCCCCAGTGGACTTAAGTTAATTCCGCACTTGCGATCCTTTTTTCACAGCTGCTGTACCGCAGGTGCAAGATCCGTGTGTGTTTATTCCAAAAATCTGAGGGTTCGAATTTCATAAGTCTAAAATCGTTTGAGAGCTCGGGAATTGACAATTTTCAGTGGGTTTTGAAGAGAAGGATCGTAGGTAACGTTTTCTAATCCTAATTCATTGTTAGACCATTAATCCCTGTTGTTTTCTTTAGTTTAATTAACAAAAATGGGGGAAAGCCATGGGAACTTGATGAAATTTTCCCCAACCGATATTCTGAGAATTTAGGGGGTTTTTGACATCGGATTTCGATGATTCTTGTCGAGTGAGTTCGTGAGTGAATGGGTGTCCGAAAAATATAACTTTTACCCGATTTCGAGACGTGGGCCCGAGGGGCGTTTTGGTCAAAATTCCTAATTTTGCGTATTAGCTTCCAATTAATTAGTTATTTTGATTTCTTTAAATGATATTAATATTATGCAATCGAATTGAAAAGATTTGGGCCACACGGAGTTGGATACTCGTGGCAAGAGCGTGATTATTGGCTGATTAGCACACTCGAGCTAAGTGGCTTACCTAACTCTGTGGTGGGGAAATTTCCTTAGGCATTTATAACTGATTCTTGACATAAAAACCCTGAGTACGTGCATGGGATATTCTCACTAATTCCATTGTTTCCTTTTATGACATACTTCATCTTCAATTCCTATTATTTATGTTATTGGTTTAACTGAGTAGCGACTTAAGATTTTATCAAGTCCAACGATTTTACCTGATTTTCCACTCGTTACTGTTATTTGAAATTGGGTTAAGTATCTTCCTCTATATTTTCCAACTATTTTCCCAAAACTTTTGTATTACGTTGTATCCGATATATATCTCGCATTACATATTTACATTGGGACTGCGGGCTATCACCTGAAACTTTCCCTTGCATTGTATTGCATATTTACATTGGGACTGCGGGCTATGACCTGAGACTTTCCCTTGCATGTATATTTACATTGGGACTACGGGCTATGACCTGAGACTTTCCTTTGCATTGCATTGCATATTGACATTGGGACTGCGGGCTATGACCTGAGACTTTCCCTTGCATTGCATTGCATATTTACATTGGGACTGCGGGCTATGACCTGAGACTTTCCCTTGCATTGTATTGTATATTTACATTGGGACTACGGGCTATGACCTGAGACTTTCCCTTGCATTGCATTGCATATTTACATTAGGACTGCGGGCTATGACCTGAGACTTTTCCTTGCATTGCATTGCATATTTACATTGGTACTGCGGGCTGAGACCTGAGACTTTCCCATGTATTGCATTATACGACTATCTACTGATTTGTATGCGGTACGGAACTGAGATTTATTACTTCGTTCTTTCCGCTTCAATTTACTTCCCGTTAATTATTGCTGTTTTACTTAACTGTTAATTATATCTGTTTATTTTTGCAAACTCAGTAGAGCCGCAACCTGACCTCGTCGCTACTTGACTGGGCTTAGTCTTGGCACTTACTGGGTACCGAATGTGGAGTACTCACGCCCTTCTGCGCATGTTTTTCTCATGTGCAGATCCAGGTACCAGCGAACCGTTCTAGAGTCAGTAGAGTAGCAGATCATTGGGAGACTTTGAGGTATTTCTTCAGCGTCTGCAGAGCTTCTGAGCCCCCCTCCTATCTTAGCATAGTTATAGTTCGTATATGAGACTACACTTTCCTTTCCAGTTTTGTATATTGAACCATAGAGTTTAGCTTGTGATGTTGGTGACATTCCGGGTTTTGGGAAGTAAAATAACTGTATATGCTGAGCAGCTACGTTATATCTAGTAGATATCTTTTCTGTCTTTATTTTTATTGATTCTGTTGTTTTTTGCAAATTTCTAGGCTTACCTAGTCATAGAGACTAGGTGTCGTCACGATACCTTTCGGAGGGTAAATCGGGTCGTGACATGGTGTCTGGATGAAGGTGTAGGGCTCGTGATCGTGGGGTGGAGGATAAGACATAGGCATCTCTGAAGAGGGTGGAAAAGAGGGAGTAATATTATTAACCCCCCTCTTTCCCTTCCTAGCATATTCTCAACCCCAAGAACCAGTAGGGTCACTGTTACCTTGACCCTTGCATGCCATCTGCATAATATAATGCATTTTTATATTGAAAAATATAAGAAACTATCTGTAAAACGAGAGTGCTTTAAAAAACAAACATTTTAAAGCTCATCGACATATTTTTCCTTGTCCGAGAATTCTTCGTCCTCACTTGTTTGAGCTTCATCAGTTGATTCTTCGTCCTCATTTTCTATAATTTTTACTTCATTTATATCAACTTCTTCCAATATGCGTTCACGATGTTCCAAATCATTTTCTAACTGATCGTCCACTATTTGGTGAACATGGGAGATATCGTTTTGATATGCAACATCTAACACATTATCGACTTCCACCCTACCTACAGGCTTAGTTTTTATTAAAAACCACCAATTGGACTTCTTCTGATGCAATGAATAATGAGCATAATACACTTGCCTAACATTATGTGCAATTATGAAAGGATCATAGCGATCATACTCCCTCGTATGATTAACCTCAATTATGTTGTATTGGTTGTGTGCTCTTGTACCTCTTGTTGGATTCGGGTCAAACCACTTGCTTCTAAAGAGTATCAATTTCTTATATGGCCAACCTGTATATTCTAGTTTTATTATTTCTTTGAGCACACCATAATAATCAATATCTCCAACTTGGTTTCCATCACCACCTTGAACACACACCCTGTTGTTGTTGTTATTTTTATTTTTAGAGCAATCCTCTGTATGGAACTTATAACCATTCACTACGTACTTAGACATTGTTGTGACCTAAAGCCCAGGTCCCCAAGATATATCTTTCAAAAATTAATTTACACCATTATTTGGATTATTTACCTACATAGTGTTAAAAAAATTCATAAGGTAGCATAACTTAAAAACATTATTTACCTACATAGTGTAAGAATATTATCAGGATAAACTTACAAATTGTTTGAACCACATATCAAATCTCGTATATACAGCATCATGGCCAAATTGACCCACGAAGTGACTGTGACACATCAAATATTTTTAGTAGTTGCATTAAGATGTAATGACAATAAATTTTATATTTTGATAACTAATAAATCAATACTTACTTGAGAAATGGTACAACTTTGGGACAATTTAGCAACACATGAAGTGTAGCTGACTTGTACTCCATATCACTCAAACTTCTCTTCTAACATCCTTAGAACATCGACCTGGTTGTTGAATATGGACATTGTTGGATATAATGGATCATTCAAACATTCGACCGTGTGCCTATTGGGCCTATTCCTATAACATGGCACGTTACTCTCTAAATAATAAAAACCAAAATGAGCAGTTTTCTCTGCAAGATAAGCTTCGTATATATGTAACGACTCGGCCGGTCTTTTCATGAGATTAGCCCTATTTCCCCTATTTCTTCTTTATCGTATGTTTCTTAGCCTATTTATGTTATGTTGGGTTGGTTGGTTCGGGTTCGGAGTGGTCGTGGTGAGAACAGAGACACTTAGTCTCTTAAAGTAGCTTAATAGTTGAAAAAGTCGACTGGGAGTTGACCTATTGGTAAACGACCTGGGAATGTAGATTTCATGGCTCGGATATCTTCGTTAGGTGATTTGGGACTTATTAGTATGTTCAGAATGAATTTTTGATGTCCGGTGTAGAGTTAGGCTTGAATTGGCAAAACTTGGTTTTTGGCAATTTCTAGTCGGTAGGGGAAAATTGGCTATCGGGGTCGGAATGGAATTCTGAAAGTTGGAATAGGTTCTTAATGTCATTTTGGATATGTGTGCAAATTTTCAGGTCAATCGGATGTGTTTTAGATGGTTTCGGTATCTTTGGTGAAATTTAGAAATTTCAAAGTTCATAGGCTTGAATTTGATGTGATTTTGGTGTTCTTGCATTGTTTTTGCTGTTTCGAAGGCTCGATTAAGTTTGAATGAAGTCATGGAATGTGTTGGTATATTTGGTTGATGTCTCGAGGGCCTCAGGTGAGTTTCGGGTTGCTAACGGGGTGATTTTTGGCTTTTGAGCACAGCTGATCTGGTGTTTGTTGCTGCAGAAGGTTTTACCCTATGCGTTCGCGGGGGGTTTCACGCATTCGCATAGAGGAATTGAGGATCTGAGGGATTTCCTTCTATGCGTTCGCGAGCCTGGAGTTGTGAACGCGGGTGCATGAGTTCGTTCGCGTAGAGTAGAAGGCATCTGAGGATCCCAGGCCCATTGGCCTGTGCGATCGCGTAGGAGCCCATGTGTTCGCGAAGGCCTGGGGTGGTTGAGTAGTGCGTTCGCATGGCTTTTGGTGCATTCGCGTAGAGTAAAAATTAGGTGTCCTATTGGATTGTTCTATGCGAACGCGGTCCTAGTGACGTGTTCGAAATGAAGAAAGAGGCCTGGGCAGACAATTTTAAGTTCTAATTTCGGGGGTTCTTGGCCATAACTCAAAAGAACACTAGAGAGCTCGGAAGAAGGAGGAATTGGACGATACTTTCAGTGGGATTCTTGTCGTAAATGTTCTTCTGTCACGCCTCGAAATCCCACTATCGGGCCGTGATGGCGTCTAACGTTGAACTCGCTAGACAAGCCAACGTGTACAGTTAAACTAGCATGTAAACATCGATTTAACAGAATAAGCTAATAACCGTGCACAACGTAACAACGGAGATAAATAAATATGGTTTTCAAAACTAAGTAAAGACAACATAATACATCGACGCATAATTTTCCCAAAACCTGGAGTCACAAACTCACGAACTGTCTATAAAAGTGCTAAATACAAAGTCTGAAAGGAAATACATGACTGTCTCTGAAACTAGAGGAAAACAAGACAGAAACGAAGGCATAGGGATGGGAGAGACGCCAAGGCCCACGAACGCCAGCGGGTATACCTTGAAGCCTCTAGGATGAGCTGGAAGACACTCCCACTAATGATGTCCTCCGGGTCTGGCTGCGTAATCTGCACAACATAAAGAAGTTCAGGTGTAGCATCAGTACAACCGAACCCATGTACTGGTAAGTACGTAGCCTAACCTTGGTGAAGTAGTGACAAGGCTAGAACCAGACTACCAAGTAAACCTATGCAATTCGAATATATATATATAAACAACGGAAAAGAAATACAGGAAGTAATCCATCAATAAGGGAAGGGGAACATGTTGTGGGGAGATAACAGTTTCATATAAGAAATCTTAAACAAATAAAGGAACAACAAGGCCAGAATATCAATAAGGACCAGAAATCACAAGCTTGCACGGCATCACCCTTCGTGCTTTTACTCTCGTCCTCACTATGCAATGTATAATGTAATCAATGTAAATCATGGCACGACATCACCCTTCGTGCTTTTACTCTCTTTCCTCATAGTATAATCAATGAATATCAGTACGGAATGGTACATCGTACGGCACGACATCACCCTTCGTGCTTTACACTCTTTCCTCACAATATCAAACAACACACGGCATCACCCTTCGTGCTTTAACACTCTTCCTCACAATAGCAAACAGTGCATGACATCACCCTTCGTGCTTTAACACTCTTCCTCACCCAAACAACAATCACAAACAACGGGCAAGGGATTAAACATAATAGAAATAGGTATCCCGGCAAGGGAAAAATAACAGTATTCTCAACATCCCAGCAAGGGAGAAAATATCAAACAATGCACGTCATCACCCTTTGTGCTTTAACACTCTTCCTTACAATAGCAAACTGTGCACGACACCACCCTTCGTGCTTTAACACTCTTCCTCACCCAAAGAGCAATCACAAACAAGGGCAAGGGAGTAAATAGAATAAAAATAGAAATCCCGGCAAGGGAACATCAATTAAGCAATTAAATCCCGGTAAGGGAACATCAATTAAACAATTAAATCCCGGCAAGGGAACAATAACAGTAATCTCAACATCCCAGCAAGGGAGATAATCACTAAAGCAACAATGACTCGGCGAGGGTATATATTAGTAACTCTTTCACTTTATTTCACTTTCATTTCATAGTTTACTCTATTACTTGAGCCAATGCTCCAGAGGAGTTTAAAGATCTCATATATCTTCACCATTCGTGTTATAATTTGAGCCAATGCTCCAGAGGAGTTTAAAGATCTCATATATCTTCACCATTCATGTTACAATTTGAGTCAATGCTCCTAGAAGTTTAAAGATCACAATTCCCTTCACATGCGCTTTACAACATATAGAAATCATCAATTAAGCATGGAAGTTACAACAAAATTGGAATATTCGCAATAATAAGACTCACGGTCATGCTAGAAACCAATGTATAGATACTCGTAACCATGCCTATACATCGTACTCTACAATTAGCAAGTAGCAAATAAGACTCAACTCCTATTCCCTCAAGCTAAGGTTAGCCCAAACACTTACCTCGGGTCCAAAATATAGCAATCAGCCCTCTAACACCGCCTTTCCTTTAGAATTCAACTCCGGAATGGTATTATCTAGGTATAATCAACTCAAGTATATCAATAAGGATTCAATAATTCAATTACATAGCCTAATTACCAATTTCCATGCATTCTTCCAAAATAACAAAATTTGACCCCGGGCCCGCTTGGTCCAACCACGAGGCTCGGAACAAAACCACGTCACCCATTCACCCACGAGCCGGAATATATAATTTGTTTCAAATTCGACCCCAAAACAAGGTCTAAATCAAGAAAATTCAAAAGGGCCTAACTCTACCCAAATTCCCAATTTTCTACTCTAATTTGCATGTTTTAGGCTTAGGAATTCATTAGATATAGATGAAAAATGAAGGAAACGAGTTAAAATTTACTAACCCAAGAAGTTTTGGTGAAGGATGGCTTCAATGGATGCCTAAGGACCTTGGAGAAGATGAATTTCGTGAAAACTTATGAAAAATCCCGAAGCTACTGTTCTGGAAATATTTATATACCACTGGGCAAAATTGCCCTTCNATATTTATATACCACTAGGCAAAATTACCCTTCGCGTTCGCGGAAGGGAGGTCGCATTCACGAAGGGTAGACTGGACAGACCATCGCGTTCGTGAAAGGTTGAATGCGAACGCGAAGAGTAAAGAGGCTGGGGTCCAGAAATTGGCCTACGCGAACGCGTGGGACATCACGCGAACGCGATGTAGAAGACCTGCAAAGCTACCCGAACGCAGTCAAGTGTACGTGAGCATGAAGAGGAAAAGAGGACTAAGCCCTCAAGGTCAAATAACCTTACGCGTTCGCGAGGGAATGGATGCGAACGCGATGAAGGAATATCTTAAAGCTTCGCGAATGCGGAAGAGGCGTCGCGAACGCGAAGAACAAATGGACCTATAACTGCTGAAGCCAAAAACCAGCAATCTTCCTAAGTTCAGACTCACTCCGAGACACCATCAAAACACTCCCGAGACCTCGGGGCTCCTAACAAATCACATGCACTAACTCAACAACATCCTACGAACTTAACCGTGCGATCAAATCGCCAATATAACATCAAAAACAACGAATCAAACCTCAAAATCACTAGTTTTTCTTCAAACTTCATAAACTTTCAAATTTAGAGTTTTATGTCCGAAACACGTCAAACGACGTCCAATTTCAACCAAACTTCACAGAAATATCTTAAACCACATAATTGGAAAATTCTTTTGATGATTTGAGTGGGAAATTGAGGTGGGATTTTGGTAAAATTGGTATGGGTAGACTCGTGAGGGAATGAGGATTCTATTTTCGTGGTTTTTATTGAATTCCAAAATGTGGGCCTGGGGCTCGGGTTTTGCCAATTTCGAGAATCGTGCCTAATTTTGATAGTTTTCAATTGGGGTTCATCTCCCTAGCATATTTTGATGTTATTGATCTGATTTGTGATAGACTCAAAGCATTTGGGAGCCAATTTCAGGGGCAAGAGCATCACGAAGTAGCTTTTGGGCTGTTTCGAGGTAAGTAACAATTGGTAAATCTAAACCTGATGTTATGAAATCCCGGTATTCTATATTGTTTTGGTAAATGAGGTGACACACATGCTAGGTGACGAGCATGTGGGTGTGCACCGATAGGGATTGTGACTTGTTTCGTCCCGCAGTGACTCTTAAGCCGCGTATTCGATTTGAAACCTTACGACATCCTGTATTTTAGAAATTTATACTTGTTTATGGGCTGTAAGCCATGTTTGTGGCCTTGTGCCGACCTATTTAGACCTTCAAAGGTACTTTTACACTATTCTCACACTATCTAGATAGAATAATTATGAACCCAGTCATGTTTTCTACTTGTTATTTTCACTGTTATCACACTGTTTTTGAGACCCTGAGAGGTATTTGGGGCTGAGTCCCATGGGTTGAGATGGGTTGCCTGAGTGGCTTGTGAGGATGACTAAGTGAGGCCGAGAGCTGGATATGTGAGGGTAGTTATGGATCGGGCTGCATGCCACAACAATATATATGTTATATATTACATATGGATCGGGCTACATGCCACAACAATATATGTTATACATGGATCGGGATGCACGTCACATCAATATACATATTGGATAAGGCTGCATGCCGCAACAAATATAGCGCTTGGGCTGTAGGAGCCCCTCCGGAGTCTGTACACCCCCAGTGGG
>MDKJ01088327.1:0-85827 GCA_005239525.1 Nicotiana knightiana
TAATGCGCATAAAATTTAAGGTATATCACATGTTAAACTATGCAATTTAGTCTCGCATCACTACTCCTATCTCCATGCCATATTTGCTCCCTAAAACTGCCAAATTGACTATGTTAGTGTTATCTAGCCGTATAGGTTCTTAGCTGTAGTTAGAACATCCGTTCGTTGGTATCAAGCATTCCCGTGAGTCTTACATTGTGATTTATATGATTTTTCCCTTGCGTGGTACTTCAGTTTAGTTGATAAATATTTATGTGGTTGATGCTTCCTTGATGTTGCCTATTACTGGGTCCGTACTTAAGATGAGTTTTATTCCGTAAAGTAAACTATTTAGGCGAGATTGGTTATAGCTATTTCCCTTGCCGGGATCGTGTGGTTTCTCTTATTATTCTGTTGTTGATGATGTTAATTGCCTTGTTGGCTCCCTTGCCGGGATGTTATGGTTTCTATTAATGTTTATGCTATTAATGATATTGTTTGTATTGTTGCCTCCCTTGCCGGGACGTTATGGTTTCTATTACTGTTTTTGATGTTAATGATATTGTTTGTATTGTTGACTCCCTTGCCGGGATGTTGTGATTTATTGTTCATATTGTTGGTTTTCCTTGACAAATTTTTGTTCTTGATATTGTTTGGTTGAGGAAGAGTGTAAAGCACGAAGAGTGATGTCGTGCCATGTTTATTTTACTTAAGCACGAAGGATAATGTCGTGCCATGTTTATTTTATTTAATCACGAAGGATAATTCCGTGCCGTTTTTATTTACTTATTGTGAGGACAAGAGTAAAAGCACGAAGGGTGATGTCGTGCACTTGTCTTTGCATTTTATTCCGTTGTTCTAAATTTGGATATTCCTACTGATCTCTTACTGTATTTATTGGCAAGATTTGATATTCCTCCCGTACTGCATGGTTATTTCTGAGTTACGGACTAAGTTCTGGTGGATGAATCTTGAGGAGATTTTGATCAAGGAATTTTGTTGAAAAGTATTATCGATAAAGCAATGGTTTTGAAATGATTATATTTGAATGACTTTTTACATCGAAGGTATATTTGAAAAGCACTAGTCTTGCCTAAAATGATATTTGGAAGTCATTTATTGGGAAAGCATCTTTGAGAAGTTTCGTATATTGAAAGAAACTATGTTTTACGTAATTCTCTCTATTAAATATACTTATATCTACTTTTGGAGAAAATATTTGTTCAAAGGAAACTCTTCCATACTAAAACAATTTTACTTGCAAAAGCTTTTCTTATGAACTGTTGTTTAAAGATTTCCACAAGTTTATGGATTTTAGTGGCTGAGGCCCGATGTGAACAAACCGATGTAGAATTGAGTTATTGGTGTTATCTATTGTATTGTGTTTCCTTTCGGTTTAGCTTGTTTTGTTGTCCATCTTTCTGGGTCTTTTTGTGCTGTTTCGTGATTGATTTCTTTAATTGCCTTCCTCTTTATATTTTTATTATTGTAAATTATTCTGTGAAGTCTTAGATAGATGTAACGTTCGGTCATTTCTACATTCATGTTATTTATCTTGTAGACCAGTGGCGTCTTGACTAGGCCTCGTCACTACTCCACCGAGGTTAGTCTTGATACTTACTGGGCACCGTTATGGTGTGCACATACTACACTTCTGCACATTTTTGTGTGCAGATCCAGGTTCATATTGTAGTAGCTGTGTGGATGATTGTCGAGGAAACTCAAGGTAACTTATTGCTGCATTCGCAGGAGTCGGAGTCACCTTCTTTGTATTTATTATTCATACCCTGTTGTATCTATTTCCAAACAGTTGTACTTAGAAGTTGTAGAAGATTCGTGGAGCTTATGACTTGTACTACCGGTTTTGGGAAAGTTTGTACATTCTGTTGAGATTCTATATCAAGACTGTTAGTTTTACTTTATTTATTGTTGTTATTCAGTAACTGTTTGGCTTACCTAGTCCCTAAGACTAGGTGCCATCACAATACCCAACGGAGGAAAATTGGGTCGTGAAAATCATCTAAGCGTTCTAATAGTGTTTGGTACGTATCCTATGCGTTCGCTACCCGTCCCTTATCTATGGCCCGGGATGTGTTTAGGACCTCTATTTCAAGGTGGTTCTAGGCTCACATATGTTGTTTAAAGGGAGAAAACTAAGCGACAAACAAAATCATATAGGACTTTCACATAGGGAACGATTAAAGGGCTCACATTTACCTCCACAAGTAAACACACAATTGCACGCTTATTCAAACAAGCAATTTTTAAAAAATGATTTAGGAGTCCTATAGGCAGGATATCTAAATGAGCATAAACAGAATATATAGCAGTTTTATTAAGCGAGGCAGTGAATACCTATAAATTTGCCTACTGATTACAGAATCTGAGCATGTTTCAAGCAAGAAATCACAATTTTCAAACTTTAGAACTTTGATTATCCTACAGGCTTGCCTAGGTGATAATCGGGCAGAATTCTATAGACATGGTATCTAAACGTTAACCAGACTAAACAATGATTAATTTAAACAAGAAAATTTCATCTTTTACGTCCTATAGGCATGTTTCCTATGTGCTGAAGCTGATCACAAGCATTATGACATCCAAACATAGAAACTGATTTCGTACATTTTTCTCTATAGGAATGATATCTAAGTGTTGAAGCTGTTTTTACACTTATTTCCTATATGCATGGTGTTTAAGTGTCAAGACTGTATTTCCTATAGGCATGATATCTAGGCGAATAAAGGTGTCAATTAATTTTCAAACGAGTTCAGCAAAAGAACCTAGGAACATGATTTCTAATGCATACATAGTGTTTTGGGAATATGGTACTTGAGGCAGAATTGATAACGACCTAGAAGTAGGATTTCTAAGACGTAAAAATGTGAAAATTCAGGATTTCAAAGAATGAGATAAGTCCTATAGGCATGATTTCTAATGCATATAAATCATCATCACAATAACCTATAGGCATGATTTCTAATGCATATAAAACACCATCACAATAACCTACAGGCATGATTTCTAGGTTTATAAAACATCATCACAATAACCTATAAGCATGATTTCTACCCGAACCCAACAATAATATATACATATAAAGTCCCTCCCAGCTTTTACTAATAACCGCATATCTATTTTACAAAGATTATTATTACAGACCAGATATATAAACGAATTACAGAATGAAATGACTATGCTATAGGGAGACTGGATAGGACCAACAGTAAACCTAGAAATCCAGGCCTTCAACCAAATCTGAAGTGTGCCAGTATCTCATAATATACCAAATGGTCTTCTGGTGCGTCAAAGTTCCCAAGGGCCTCAGGAACCCCGGGCAATGCTTACACCAGAAACCCTTTTAAAGAAACAGTTTTGTGAACAAGTGTGGAAAAGCCAGCCCCAGTGTGTCAGAGTTCGGAGGAGTCTCATGGACTCCTAGGCAGTGCTCACACTGGAGGGGCAGGACCCTAGAAGTCTAAGAGTAGGAGTTGAAAATAGTATATGAAAATAGGGGATAGTTTTAGGAAAACAGTTTGAATTTTAGAAGTTGATAGGAATAAACAGAGTCATTCCAGTACTTTGAAGTTCAAACAAAGGTTCTAACAATCAAACATCAGACAAAAATAGGATCGCAACCACTTCAAGCAAAATTTCACATTGCCTAGGATTGACCCGGTTCATTAGTTATTACTAGGTGGGCATATAGCATGCTGGGAATAGAATAATAAAAAGACAACTACACAGAGAAGGGTAGAAGGGTTTGGGAACATAGAAGTCCTTAATCAGGAATACATGAAACAGGGCAAGAGTGAAAGTATGCTAGTTGAGAAACAAGTGTATTAGTATCCTGTACCAAATAAGAACATGCATGAACCAGACTGACATATTGGGCAAGCTGGTTAACAGAGACATAAAGCAGGCAAAGGCAGGTTGACAGACAAATTATGTAACATACTGAATATGACCTAATGACAGAGATAGACATGCTGGTTAGGAGTCATGAGTAGGAAGCACATAGTGTTAGTTGCATATGAAAACAACCAGATTACTGAATAGGACATAGCAACATAGATAGACATGCTGATAAGGATCAATAAACAGGAAAGACAGGAATTTAACTACACAGAAGTAGTTAAACTAATTGTTGCGCCCCCCTTTTTCTCGCAAAATCGGGGTTTCGACATTCGACAACTCTTTTCCTTTTGGGAAAAGGGTATGAAAATTGAAGAGTCGCCACCTAACGTATTTAAGGTGCGTTAGGACACCTAATGCAAGTAACTCATGAAACCAGTCTACATTACCAGAGATTGGGTAAGGGCTTGAAATTACCTCGAAGGGAAGGTGTTAGGCACCCCTCGAGGTCCACAGCGGTGGGTCCCGGCCAAACTCATTTTTTGGTGAATTAGTCATTAAGAAAATAAAGCAGTTTAAGCACACATATGGAATATATAAAAAACATGGAATAAATGGGTCCTAGGTTTATTAACCTATAGGATCACATCTGTGCCATACTCGGTAAACCTTCCTCAACTAGAGGGGTTACACGTAGAATTAGCGCACAGGGCATCATATCCTTTACTACCCAATTACCCTCCCCTTAACGGTTACATAAGCGATTCTAATTAAATGTGCTCTAGGCGTGCGTTACCCGTCCCTTTTCTTATGTCCCTGGAGGTGTTTAAGACCTCTAATTAAGGTGGTTCTAGACTCTCCTAAAGTGCTTCAAAGGAGAAAATCTAAGCGACAAACAAGAACAAATAGGACATTCACGTAAGGAACAATTAAAGGCTCACTTTTACCTCCTTAAGTACGCAGACAATAGCACGTCTCAAACAGCAGGATTTCAGACATTTCAAAGTCCTAAAACAGGATATCGATGTGAGCATGAAAACAGATTGTATGCAATATCTATTAAAGCGAGGCAATGGAGACCTAATTAGTTTGCCTACTGATTTTAGGACTTGCTAAATCTGGGCAGTTCACAAATAATTAAACAAAGCACAGTTTTACCATTTTTATAAGAGTTTAATTACCCTACAGGCTTGCTTAGGTGTAAATCTGGGATGTCCTATAAACATGATATCTAATTGTTATCAGAGTCTTAGTACTAACAAGCGATTCTAAACAGACAGTTGAGTTCGTTATGTCCTATAGGCATGCTGTATAGGTGCTGAATAATTAAAGAACTGGTTTTATACACATTTATCTTTATAACATGATATCTAGGTGTTGGGATTGCTTTTAAACACTCTTATAGACATGATAGTTGCTGATTTTACACGATGCATGCGTGGTATTAAAGTGAATGCAATAAAAGTCCTAAAGCATGGTTTCTAATGCACATAGGATAATGAACGTCTTTTGTTATACAGTAACAGTAGTAGCTTAGTAACATAATTCCTAGGTGGACATGGTTATGCAAAAATTTAGAAAGAACAATTTCATAACAACAGTTATAATGAACCTACAACATGTTTTTTAATATGCCAAACAATCATAAGAGGATGGTTTCTAATGCAAGAAAATAAACCTAAGAACATGATTTCTAATGCAAGCAATAGTCATAATAATCCTAAGGGGCATGATTTCTATCCGGTTTCCCAACAAAAATTATATAAGAATCCCTTCCCCTTTTATTAATTTTCCCAATATCTGTTTGCAAGGATTATTATTACAGACCATATAACAAATGAATTACAAAATGAACAGAGCTATGCTATAGGGAGCCTGAATAGGCCCAAAGTAAACCTGGA
Organism: Nicotiana knightiana; assembly: GCA_005239525.1. Classification (NCBI taxonomy): domain Eukaryota; kingdom Viridiplantae; phylum Streptophyta; class Magnoliopsida; order Solanales; family Solanaceae; genus Nicotiana; species Nicotiana knightiana. The sequence continues at coordinate 5,736 of MDKJ01088327.1, forward strand.
GAACCAGGGACCTCAGAAGGAGTATCCTGGTGCGTTAGAGTTGCCAAGGACCTCAAGGACCCCGGGCAGTTCTCACACCAAGATACTTTTAAAAGAAGTAGTCTTTGTGCAGTGTGGAAGGGCCAGCCCTAGTGTGCCAGAGTTCAGATGAATCTCATGGATTCCTAGGCAGTACACACACTGGAGGGGCAGGATCCTAAGTATTCTAAGAGCAGGAGTGAGAGTGCTTGACATAGTTGGAATAACTTTAGGAACATAGTATAGAAGTAAAAGCTTTAGGAGTAAAAATATTTTAGCAGTATCAATAGTTTATAAAACATATTAGGAATGAAAAAAAACATGTTGAAAACATTTTGAGGGAGAGGAAGGTTCAGCAAACAACAACATAGTCACAAAGCATCACATTGCCCAGATTCAACTTCAGCTTGTTAATTAGTTCTAGGTGAACAAATAGTTACACAAAAGGGAGCAAGGGGTTGGGAACATAAGACATTTGAAACAGAAGCACATAAGAAGAAGGGTGAAAGTAGTCATGCTAGTTAATAGGGACACAAAGCAGGCGGGAATTAACTAGGGCATACTGATTTAAGGTCTAAACATGAATCACTCAAATCTTACAATCATACTTAGTGATAGGATAAACATGCTACTTAAGCCAAGAGACAAGAAGGCACAAGATTTAAGCACTGTGATATACATGTTGGTTAAACACAGTGAGACATAGGTCTGGATACAGAGGTATTCATGTTGAGTAATACAGAAAGAGCCACCGAAATTCAATCACACAAAGTAGCCATACTAGTTGGGGTTACAAGACAGAGAAAGACACAAAGTAGACAGACTGTTTTAAGACCATATTGAATACTCAAGCAGAAGGGACATGCTGATTGAAACAATGAACAAGAGAGGGTGAAACTTAAGCATACTGATCAAAGCAGCAAACAGGAAAGAATATAGAATTAAGTACATAAGAAATTAAACTAGTGCAGAAAGAGATATGGATTTAACAGCTATGGAGCAACAAGGAGCACATAGGTTTAAACTTCATATTAGAAGGAATGGCATTAGGAACAGAAACATACCAGTTAAGGAAGCAAAACAGAAAGTAAAGTAGGTAGAATTCCACAATCTAGCCTTGGCTTTCAGCCGACTAGAGAAGCAATGAGCACAAGTAGCAGAGAGAGAGAGAGATGAGAGAAAGTTTGTGTGTGTGTGTGTATTTTTTAACTATGTTCGTGGTTTTAGAGGTAAAATAAGAGTGTATCTATAGTACTTAAGAGGTAGAACAAATAAGGTAAAGAGAATCAGAAGTCAGTCAAGTAAGGATAGTCAAATAATCACAGGATCAGTTCACATAAGGGAGCCCGCAATAGACCCCTTAATTTGGGGTAATCAATTAACGGTCACAACAGGGGAGCTAATTAAGGCAAGGAATCCAAATCATACCAAATAGGGAATCAGTAAAAATCCCAAAATCATACAGACGACTAATTAAGGTAAGTGTGACCAATTAAAGTTACAAGTAAGGAAACAAATAAGATCCGTGCACACAAATTTTAACAGGGCAAAATAATAGGAAATAATCAGTAAGAATCTTCAAAACAATACTGATTTTACCAAAAGAATCACTCAGGTTCCTATAAATAGAAAATAAATGAGTAAAACTTCACAGAAATATAGGGTTTAACAAGAAAAACTGGTTCGAACCCTAACAGAGATCAATTAGGGAACCCCAAAGAATACTGGGTTTTAACAGGGAAAACATTTAAGTCCAAAAAAAAATAGAGTAAACTAATGCGACTGGTATCACAGAAATACCCAAAGTTGAAGAAATCAGTATATCACAGAATCGAATAGGGTTAGAATATTCATGCGAAAAGTAGTCAAGATGATGAAGGAACAATTAATTAAACACTGAGAAGTTTAGAAAAATCCTCGAAGAACAGTTTGAGATGAACCCTAGTTTAGAAAGAGTGATAAAAATCGAAGATAATTAATTAAAACAAGTGATTCTTTAAGGAAAACACTTAGTAATACTCAAATCATCTCAGATCTATGAAGAATCGACAGTATCGAACTAGGATTTTCAGAAAATGGCTGAAGTAAAGAGAATCGGTCAAAAGACCCATGGATTCGTAAATAAAACAAGGAGAAATCCTTACTTAAAAATGAGAAATGGCCTGAGACAGGAAAGTTTCAAACCAGAACCAGTTGTATTTCCTTGAGATCTTCTCAAGGACCCATGAAATCGAAGATCCATAGAGTGTAGGAGACCAGGGGTGGTCAGAGAATGCACAGGAGCACCATAGAAGGGTGATACTCGCCGGTGACGGCGATTAGGGTTAGGGTTAGGTTGAGAGAGAATTGAGAGATGGGGGGAGACGATGACGGCGGTCTGGAAAGAATGAAAAGGTTTTGGGTGAGTTAGGGGATAATTAAGGTAAGGGTCACCGTGGACCGTTGATAAAAAATGATCGACGACCACGATTAAACGGGGCTATTGGGTCGGGGTATGCATATTGGGCCTAAGGGGTTTGGCTATCCTTTTGGGTTAATATTAAGGGGTTTTGGGATGGCTTTAAAGAGGCCAGGTCCGAAAAATAAAAGGCTATTTGTTAAATACCCAAACAATTGATAAAAAATATTTTATAAGATAATTAATAGATTATAAAAATAAAAAAAATTTCATGCATATCAACGCTTTAAAATAATTACTCAATATTTAGAAATACGATGAGCTATTTTCTGGTAAAATAATATAATAATGCATGCATGGGTTATAATTGCAAAGTTATTGCAATTGTAACTCAAAAAATTTAAACGTGGTTATTTGTGAAATAATTTAAGCTTAATATGAATATAGACAACAAAATTAAACCATGAAATGTTCTAAAGTCATTTGTGATGCAATTTGTAATTATTTATGTAAATAAATTACCGGGATAGATTAACTAAAAATCCCTAAAAATGTAGAAATTATGGAAAAATGTCAATTGATGCAAATGTATATTTTTGAAGGTATATATGTATTTGAAAAGATATTATAGGGAAAAAAATTGGCATCAACACTAATTAAGATCAACAAACAGGAAAGACAGAAGATTAACTACACAGAAGTAGTTATTGCTAATTAAAATCAACAACAGGAAAGACAGAAGTAGTCATGTTAATTGAAATAAGTACACAGGAAAGACATGGACTTAACTACACAGAAGTAGAGCAATAGACAGGAAAGCACATAGGTTTAAACTTCATAGCATAATGAATGACAATAGGAGGAGAGACATACCAGTTAAAATAGCAAAAAGGAAGGTAAAAGGATGTAGAACCCAATAGTCTAGCCTTGGCTTTCAGCCGGCTAGACAGTGTAGCAAACACAAGTAACAGAAAGGTAAGAGCAAGAGTTTGTGTGTGTGTGCGTGTTTCTTTCTGAATGTGTTCGTGTTAAAGAAAAATCAGAGTGGGGTTTATATAGCACTTAGCAAAGTAAAACAATTAAGGTAAAGAATAAATCAGAGTTCATAAACAAGGTAATCAATAAGTTAATTGGGGAATTAACTCAATCAATTCACACAGAGTAATCCGGAAAGGACCCCTTAAATTGGGGAGAAACCGTTAACAACTCAGATTGAGATTCAAATAAGGTAAACAAATAATTTATTGACCATAAACCAGACTAATTAGTCTAAATAAGGCAAGTAGTACCAATTAAAAGTCATAGATAGGGAAAATAGGTAAAGTCACAGAGAAGCACTAATTTTAACAGAAAAATATACTTCGAATCCTAATAAAATCAGTCAATCTATTTTGATTAACAGAGACAAAGAATAACGGGAAAAATTACTGAAATAATTAGTGCAATAAGCAGAAAGACCTAGGGTTTAAAGCATATACACAAAATCTAGCCGAACTAGCAAAGGATAATCAGATTCAAACACTTGGAAGTTTAAAACCTTTTGAAGAGAACTTAGGACGAAACCCTAGTTCTTAGAAAACACTGGAATTGAATAATAATAATAAGAAAAACAGAAGGTTTCTCGAAGAAAAATACTCAATAATGCTAAAAATCGTCTCAGATCTACAAGGATCTGAACAGACCCACATAGAAAGAGATTAGGGTTTTCGAAAATGACAGAGATGAAAGGAAACCTGGTTTAAAACAATAGATTTGAGCCATAAACACGAAGAAAGTAATACTCACAAACGGAGATGGCCATAGAAGGCTCATGAAAAGGTTTTGAACAAATTTGATTCGAGACTTCTTCATAGAACAACAAAATCGAACACCCATAAGAGGTAGGAGGCCGGCATGGGCCGAAAACTACAGCGAAATCCCATGGAACGGTAGTCTTTCGGTGACGACGGTTAGGTTTTAGGGAGAGTGTTTGGGAGAGAAGGAGAGAGGTAGGGAGAACGAAGATGACGGAACAAAAGAAAATGAGGGGGGTTAGGGTTAGATTAGATTAAAAAGGAAAGAAATAATGTGGACCGTTGATCTCAGAGATCAACGGCCACGATTAGAGGAGGTTCTGGGTCGGGTTAGATGAATAATTGGGCTTGGGTAGGATTTGGGTTAGGATCTTAAGTAATTGGGCTGGTATAATCAGGTTAGGTCTGAAATTAAAATGAATTCGGGGCTATTTGTTAAATACCTAATTAATAAAATAATTAACAAATTATAAAAAATGATTCTCATGCATAAAATGATTTTAATATTATTTTTTGATATTATAAAAATTTTAAAAACTATTTTCTGGCGAAATAAGGTAATAATGCATACATCGGCTATTATTGCAAAGTTATTGCAATTATAACCCAAAAATATAAATGTGGCTATTCATGCAATAATTAAAGCTTGGTATAAATATAAATGATAAAATTAAACCATATAATCATTATGAAACCATTTGTGAGGTAATTGGTAATTATTTATATAAATAAAATATTGGGGTAAATTAATAAAAATCCTTAGAAAAATGCAAAAATTATGAAAAAATATTAATTGATGCTCATGCATTGTTTTGAAGCTATATATGCATTTTAAAAATAATATAGGAAAAAAATTGGTATCAACAGCTACCACTCTTTATCCGGGAAGGATGAAAGAGTTACCGGGTAAAGATATAATGGCCAATTTTGACCGAGCAGGGTATTTTGAGAGGCATAGGACGCACTCTGGTTTTCGAGCTGCCTACATATCCCTGGTTTTATAGGAATCAAGCCGTGTGTAGTTTTGGATTCACCGGCGGAATATACCGATGAAGTTATCCCAAGAACGGACACAAGGTTTTGGAATAGGTGAAATGGTTGCGGTGAGCGGTCGGGTTTGAAGTAGTATGAAGGGACTGGAGCAAGACTGCTCCTACCGGGATAATGGTTGCTTATTGGGTTACCTGCAAATAAGAGATGTACTACAATCATATATTTTACGTAAATTTAACCATGATGCAAATTCCCTTCAGACCATGAGAATTGTCTTTGGACGGTTGAGGATGACGTCCTAAGACCATGATGTCCTGGTCCATGAATTGTGTAGTAAGGGATTCGCAGGCCATGATATGATGTTCTCGGGCCATGAAAATGGTGCCTCCAAACCATGACGCCTTTAGATAATGATATGCAAGTTCGAGAGATCCTCAGTCCATGGCATGGTGTCTTCTGGCTATGAGGATGATGCCTTCGGAAAAGTTGGCAATATTTCAGACCATGAGGTGCAAAATATGATGCCAAAAGCAACAAGACACGACTTAGTCTTGTATGAAGTTGAGGGCAGAGCTTAGCCCGAGAAAACAAAAATAGATAGTGCAAGGGAGACAGTGCTTAGTCTCGTGCGAGATTCGGGACAGTTCTTAGTCCCATGCAAAGTGAAGGCAGTGCTTAGCCTTATCTAGATACGGAGGCTGGGCTTATCCTCATGCAAGATTCGGGACAGGTCTTAGTCTCATGCAAAGAGAAGTCAATGTTTGGCCTTATGCAAATATGGAGGCAGGGCTTAGCCTCATGCGAGATTGAGACAGAGCTTAGTCTCATGCAAAGTGAAGGCACTGCTTAGCCTTATGAAAATATGGAGGCAGGGCTTAGCCTCACACGAGATTGAGATAGAGCTTAGTCTCATTGCAAGGTTCGGGGAAGTGCTTAGTCCCATGGAAAGTGAAGGAAATGCTTAGCCTTATGTAAATATGGAGGCAGGGCTTAGCCTCATGCAATTTTGAGACAATGCTTAGTCTCATGCAGATGGAAGGCATAGCTTGGCCTTATGCAAACAGGGAGGTAGGGCTTAGCCTCGTGCAAGATTGAGACAAAGCTTAATCTCATGCAATGGATGAATAATAGATAATGGCAGTGGTACTTTTATCATGTCTGCATGCACTTAACATTAGTAACACTTCAACATACCGAATGCAATCTGTTTCCATGGTCATCCAAAAATAACCTGCCCTGAGTATCTTTTTGGCCAAGGCAAAATCGTTCATATGCGGGCCGTAGGTCCCAGCATGTATCTCCTCAAGCAACTTAGAAGCTTCCTTTGCGTCGACACACCTTAATAGTCCCATATCAAGAGTTCTTCTATATAGGGTTCCTCCACTGTGGAAGAAATGGTTGGACAACCTCCAAAGTGTGCACTTTTGAGTATGGTTTGCATGCTCCAGGTATTCTCCTTTCGAAAAATACTCTTTGATGTCGTGGAACCAAGTCTTACCGTCTGTCTCCTCTTCGACGTGAGCACAATATGCCAGCTGATTAGGGATCCTTACTGGGATAGGATCGATGAAGTTCTTGTCTGGATGTTGTATCATTGATAACAAAGTAGACAATGCATCGGCAAACTCATTCTGAATTCTAGGAATATGTCGAAACTCTATCTTTGTGAATCTTTTCTTCAATTCCTGCACATGGTGCAGATATGGAAATATCTTGGAGTTCTTGGTAGCCCATTCTCCTTGTACCTGGTGCACAAGTAGATCTGAATCGTTGATTACCAGCAGTTCCTGAATGTTCATGTCAATAGCCATGTTGAACCCTAATACGCAAGATTCGTATTTTGCCATGTTATTGGTGCCAGGGAATCTGAGTTTCGCAGATACCGGATAATGCTGACCAGTTTCCGATACCAAGACGGCTCCAATGCCGACTCCTTTGAAGTTTTCCGCTCCGTCAAAAAACATTCTCCAACCATCGTAGGCTTCAACAATGTCTTCTCCTACGAATGATACCTCTTTATCGGGAAAATATGTTTCAGGGGTTCGTATTCTCTTCCCACAGGGTTTTCAGCAAGGTGGTCATCCAGTGCCTGTCCCTTGACTGCTTTCTGAGTTACATAGACAATGTCGAATGCACTCAACAAGATTTGCCACTTATCCAGCTTGCCAGTGGGCATAGGCTTCTGGAAGATATACTTCAAGGGATCCATTCTCGATATGAGATATGTTGTATAGGCACAGAAGTAATGCCTCAGCTTCTGAGCCATCCAGGTCAAGGCACATCAGGTTCGTTCCAACAGAGAATACCATGCTTCATAAGGTGTAAACTTCTTACTCAGGTAGTAGATGGCATGTTCTTTTCTTCCTGTCTCGTCGTGCTGCCCCAGAACGTAGCCGAAAGCTCCATCTAGCACAGCAAGGTAAAGTAGCAGTGGCCTACCTGGCTCTGGCAGGACCAAAACTGGTGGTGTTGATAAGTAACCCTTGATTTTGTCAAAATCCATTTGACAACCATCGGTCCAACTAGTTGCAGCGTCCTTTTTCAACATTTTGAAAATCGGCTCACATATTACTGTGGACTGGGCTATGAAACGGCTGATGTAGTTAAGGCGTCCTACGAAACTCATCACATCTTTCTTGCTTTTTGGTGGTGGTAATTATTGGATGGATCTGACCTTTGATGGATCCAATTCTATTCCACGGCGGCTGACGATGAATCCCAATAGCTTTCCAGCGGGAACCCTGAATGCACACTTTGCAGGGTTTAGCTTTAGGTTGTACTTCCGCAGTCTGTCGAAGAATTTCCTCCAGTCTGCTATGTGGTATGTGGCCTTCTTGGATTTAATGATGACATCATCCACATATACCTCGATTTCTTTGTGTATCATGTCATGAAAAATAGTAGTAATGGCCCTCATGTAGGTGACCCCATCATTCTTTAGGCTGAATGTCATCATATTGTAACAGTACACACCCTATGGTGTAATGAAAGCCATTTTCTCAGCGTCCTCCTCGTCTATCCAGATCTGATGGTAACTGGCGAAGCAATCCACGAAATACTGGAGTTCATGCTTGGCACAATTGTCGATTAGAATGTGTATGTTTGGTACCAGGAAATCATCATTGGGACTTGCTCTGTTTAGATCCCGATAGTTAACACAGACTCTAACTTTCCCGTCCTTCTTCGAAACTGGCACAATGTTGGCTAGCCAAGTTGGATACTCAACTACCTTGAGGACCTTGGCTTTGATCTGCTTAGTAACTTCTTCCTTGATTTTCAGGCTTATGTCTGGCTTGAATTTTCTGAGTTTTTTATTCACTGGCAGACACATTGGATTTGTAGGTAACTTGTGAGCCACTATGGATGTCCTCAACCCTGTCATATCATCGTATGACCATGCAAAGATATCCTCATATTCCTTCAAGAACCGAGTGTACTCCTCTTTTTCTGGCGGTGACAAATGGATGCTTATGTGGGTTTCTTTGATGGTTTCAGGATTTCCCAAGTTAACTATCTCAATTTCGTCCAAGTTGGACTTTGGTTTGTTCTCAAAATTCTCTACTTCTCTAATGATCTCTTTAGGTATTACATCCTCTTCTTCTTTTGAATCACTGTCCTTTTGTTGCGTTGTCTCATTACATGTCATAGTTGTTTGTTCATCAAGATAAGAAATAGCAATGTTTTAGGGATAAAGATATGAAAGAAAAAAAATAGTGATAATAAAACATCAAGCCATTTAGAATCAAACAAAATGATTTTCAATAACTCAAATAATGTTTTTGGGAACCTTGAAAAATATTATTTAAGACAAAAGATAAATGCAAAAACGGAAATCATTTCTTTAAAAAAAATAAACAATGCCATTCAGCCTTGCTACCCCGAGACTCGTCGAGCCCTTGATGGTCTGACAGTTCAGTTCTTGAGGAATGCTCCTCTCTCCATAGCTTGGATGGTAGGGCCTTCCTCCTCCTCCTCCTCGACAATTACACAACAGTCCATGTCATCGTCTTCCAAGAATAAACTCCTCAATGCCGCCAACGCTTCTTCTTCCTCTGATCCCCATATGATATCGGCTTGCTGGAAGGTCTGATTCAGGTGTGGCACAAGCTGCTCAAGTGGATAGTATGGACCACGCCACGGTGCTGACCAATCTTGGTATTCTTGCCAGGTGTATTGGTATCCCAACCCAAAAGTGGTACCATGGTGCTTTGGCTGTATCGGTTTGGAGATGCCCTGAAGATTCTTACCAAGCTCCTTTCCGGGATCATATCCCCTCCATGCTAGCATGCTTGCTATCTCGCTACTCCACCACTTATCTTTCTCAATCGCGTTAACTCACTCGATACGATGGTAGGTTTCTCCACCTAACCTTCTTCTGTTTTCAATCACCGGGATAGTCTGACTAGTGTAAATGGGTTTGCTCCCATCTCCATGGATAATTACTTCATGGTGGTTCCATTCGAACTCTACGGCCTGATGTAAACTAGATGCCACAGCCCCAGTGGCGTGTATCCATGGTTGTCCCAACAATAGATTGTAAGAGGCGTATATATCCAGTACATGAAACTCAACATCAAACCATATAGGGCCCATCTGTAGGCAGAGATTAGTTTCTCCAATGGTAGCTCTCTGAGACCCGTCGAATGCTTTCACATTCATAGTTCCCTCTCGTATTTCATGTAGGCCTTTGCCGAACCTCTTCAACGTTGTCAATGGGCAAATATTGAGGCTGGATCCTCTGTCAATCAAAACTCTGGCGATAAACTTATCTTCACATTGAACTGTGATGTGCAGTGCCCTGTTGTGATTCAACTCTTCAGGCGGTAGCTCGTCCTTGTGGAAGGTGATTTTATGGCTTTCTAGAACCTTCCCCACCATATTTTCTATTTCTCCACCAGTGATGTTGTTGGGTACATATGCTTCACTCAACACCTTCATTAGAGCATTCATGTGTGTCTCAGAATTTTGCAGCAGTGACAGGATAGATATCTGAGCGGGAATCTTGTTCAGATGATCAATGACAGAGTACTCCCTTGCATGTACCTTCCTCCAGAGGTCATCTGGACCAGTCTCAATGACAGGCGGTTTGTTAGAAGCCTGCTTACTGGTTTCTCCTAAGTGTTCAGGTGTATAAACCCTTCCTTTTCTGGTCATCCCTTGTGCAGGTCCAGATTCTTCTGTCTTTGACTTTCTCTTTCTTCTAACCTCAGCCACATAATCCCAAGGTACAACATTGGAACTGAAGGGTGGTGAGGATGTCACCGTTACAATGAAAGGTATGGCCACCTCCACTTCAAATGGAGTGACTATTGTTGCGGGTGGCATTACTTCTACTTCTAAAGGAACCGATGCGGCTTCCTCAACTCCAACTGGAGGTCGTGTCTGCACCACAATGGGATTGAGTATGACTACAGGTTTCTTAGGATCGTCACCTTGCCTGATTGATCCCTCGGGATCCCACTCTTCATTAGTTTCTATCACATTGACCCCTCCACCTCTATGATCTGGGAGAGGATTATTGTGGACATTGAGTGTAGTTTCCTTTTCCCATATGACCTTATTGTCAATCAGCATTTGGATCTTGTCTTTTAAGGTGCGGCACTCGTCAATAGTGTGTCTCTTCATGCCGGAATGATATGCACTAGTCTTGTTTGGATTGAGCCATTTAGATGAATTCTCCATGGCCACAGCGGGAATAGGGGTGACATATCCAGCGGCTTTCAACCTTTCATATAACTGGTCAATGGGTTCAGCAATGGAGGTGTACTGTCTGGGTGGTTTGCGGTCAAAATTAGGCCTGGGTTTTTGGTAATTTGGACGAGTTGGAGGTGACTGATAATAGGATGGTTGGGTGTTATAGGTGTGGTAGGTGGTATCAGGTTGGGAATATCTGGGAGGTGATGGTTGGTATGTGGGTGGAGGTGTTTGGTATGTGAGTGGAGGGTTCCGGTATACAAATGGGGTTTTAGGTCCCTGGGCAACCATAACTGTTCCCACATCTTTCTTTTTCGATATACCACCTGATTGCAATGCTTTATTCGTGGCCTGCAGTGCCTCAAAATATGTCACCATACCGCTTTTAATACCTTCTTCAATTCTTTCTCCGAGTTTGATGATATCGGAGAACTTATGGTTCTCAATGACCATTAGCCTTTCATAATATTGTGGTTCCTGTGCCCGGACAAAGAACTTGTTCATCTGTTCCTCATCCAATGCTGGTCTAACCTTGGCTGCTTCCGACCTCCATCGAGTATCATACTCGCGGAAAGTCTCAGTTGGCTTCTTCTTTAAGTTCTAGGTATAGAAGACATCCGACGCATTCTTTGTCTTAAATCTGAACCTGTCCATGAAGTCAGACGCCATGCTCACCCAATTGGCCCACTTCTTAGGATTCCGGATTATGTACCAGGACAGAACATCTCTAGTAAGACTCCTCATGAATAGCTTCATTATAATCCTTTCATCTTTTCCGACCCCCACGAGCTTGTCACAATAAGTCCTCAGATGAACCTTAGGATCACCCGTTCCGTCAAGCATTTCGAACTTGGGAGGTTTGTAACCCTCCGGTAGTTCCACATCTGGTTGTATGCATAAATCCTCATAGTTCAGACCTTATATTCCTTTACCCCCTTCAACACCCTGAACCCGACTTGTCAAATTCTTGAGCTCTTCAGCCATGTTCTTGATGAGCAGGTCCTTCTCAGCGGATTCTAGTGTATAGGAGATTAGTTGAGTGGAATGAGGTAGGGTTTCTACGTATATAGGGTTGTTCTTGTGAAGGCCAGGATTTTAGGTATAATGATGATCATTGGTGGAGTTTGGGTTCGGGAATAATTTGTGGGGTATCTTGGGGAGTATGGTAGGTGTTTGTGGGTATTGAGTAGGGAGATGCTGATTTTGAGGAGGGGTTGTATACTGGTGAGGTGCGGGAGGATTTTGTGGGTGTTTGTTGGGTGTGTTCTGAGGTGGTGCAAGGTTCTGGGTGTCCGGGATATTCAATGTGAGGGAGAGATTTGCCAAGTTACGGACCTACTCAAGCTCGCCATGTAGTGCAACTATCTTTTGCTCAAGCCGTAAAACCAAATCATTTGGGACCTGAGTGCCCCGAACATCGGAAGTTTCCCCGTTCTCAACATGTGCAGTGTTGTTTGTTCTGATGTCATTCATATCATCCATTTTAGCTTTTCCTTTTCCTTTCAGTACACTTGGAGGAGGAGAAGGTGGAGAGCCCCTGGATCTGGTATGATAAGCTGATGATGCCAGTATGCGTGAACCAACCTTGGGGAATATGGATAATTAAAAAGGAAAGAAAGAAAAGAATCAAAAAGTAACCAAGTCAGTAAGGGTTCCAAGAAGAGTATTTGCAATATCTAAACACATAGTGCGGGAATGTAAATTCGCATCTTAATTTGGGGGCCTCGTTGTGCCCGAGATAGGCCTAGAGACAAGTTGATTTGGAGAATTTTAGTGCCAATAATTGCCTCATTTTATTAATGTAAAAGCAGATAAATCTAAAATGACACTAAATAAGGTAAGTCACTAATGGCACTTGGCCTAATACATTTGAAAAAGCAGGTAAACCTAATCTACTTGGTCCCAGAAGGACCTTTCCCAGGCTTGATCTTCTTGACTCTGTCGATCAGGTTCCCCAGGTTGTGCATTCCCAATAGCAGGTATACTCTCGCTAGATGTCCTTCTTCTCTTCCTTTAGCATTCTGGCAGTTGGCGACTCTTTTCCTCGTCTTCCCCTCCAGTTCCATCTGACCCTGCTCCAAATACTCCAGCCTTTCATTAGATTTGATAACCCTTTCCCTCCATTCATTGGTCAGTTCCATATCAGTCTTGTGTTGCTCCAGATGCTCGGCCTCGGACTCATGAACCCTTTTGCGCAGTTTATTGTATTTCACTTGGGCTTCAGCAACTTCGTCTATGACCCTGTTTCCTCGATCGATTCCCGGCTCGACTACCCCTGTTATGCTGTCTTCCAACCATGATAGGTAAAAGCGTACATGACCTGCATGGTATTTGTCTGGATCGATGGTGTCCCTTTCCACAATAACCTTTAGATGCCACATATGCTGAGCTTCACATTTGTACGGGATGTCGTCATCCTGAAAATCTACCCTGTAATGACTCATTTTAGAAACTCACGGTATGACTTGCTTCCTGCCTGACTGTTTCATAACCCTGATGGGAACATAAGGGTATATTCCCCTTAACCCGATCAACACCAGGTGTGGAGCTTTCCTAGATCTTATGATGAACTCACAGGTAGGGAACCATTCGAACATCCATTGAACTTGTTCCTCAATCAAATTGTCAAGAAACTGTGCCCATTCTGTAGCATTTTCCGATTGAGCAAACCTGTCTGGGATGTAAGTCATTCTCTTAGGGTGATAGAAGGCTATATGATCATTCCACGCCCTTCGGGGAAAATCTTGACGATATTGACCCTTTTGGAGATGCTCCAATAACCAAAGTTGTAGCAGCAAATTGCAACCTCTAAATGTTTAAACCTCTTCTGGCAGCGGTCCATGGCCGGGTAGATGTCAGCTATGATCATAGGTACTATAGTGTATGTTTTCCCCTCAATCCCCTCCATTAATGTTTTGGCTACCATAGCTAGTATAGTGTGAATCATGTCCCTTTTTCTTGGAAATACTATCATGCCCAGGAAGCAAACAACGAATACAAAAACCCTGCGGTGAATATAATCTAAGGAAGTAATAGAGAATTCATCATGGAAGATACGATAGGATTTTCTATGACCATATCGTTCATAGAGATAGTCAAAGGGTATGCAGGACTCCTTCAGGCACTCCAAATCATCGTTCTTTTTCAAACCCATCATTTTCAAGAACCCCCTAGCGGCACGTTTTTCGGAACTAATAAACTCGGACTGTCCCAAGGTAGTCTAGTGAATCCCCTTATCTCCTCCAAGAGAGGAGTCATTTATATGTTTCCAAAATGGTACACGGACCTTTCTGCGTCCCAGAACATAGTGGAAGCTTCGATTAACATATTGTTTGGTTGGATATCCAGTAAAGAGGTAAGTTTTTTAGGACCATTTTCACATGGACTTTGTCACTTGGCGAAAGGTCCTCTCATTAATCCAGCAACAATGGTGGTATTCTTTGGACCATGCCGAACCTGGGGACTTTGTGCCTCATTTATGCAAAACAAATAAGGTTAGACCCTTTCCCCCTCCAGATTTGACTACTTATACATCAGTGATTAGCATAGTGGCACTTATTTCTCCAAATTAATGCACAGATCGTGGTCGCGTCCGTTGGGATTATGGAAATCCCAGTAGACTTTTGGACAAGGTTTTTCCTAAAGGGTTATTATGTGGACAACACATTAACCCGGATAGGTTTGACCATGATGCATGTACAGCTATAGCCAGAGTAAGTTTGCTATAGGGGTCTAGACCGGTACCCTCAAACGGACAACTTGAGGGGGAAACGCACGGAACCGTCGACTGCACCGTTGATCGACTAGTTTTACTGCAAATAAGCCTTTTCGAATTTATAGGATGATATATAGGAAGGGCGCAAACACTCATCAAGTGTTGCTATAGGATTGATTACGCACGAGTGGAGTATGATGTTGAGCATGATTTATACAATAGTAAATAGCATGTTGTCACGTATTTGCTCGTTAAAAATGATAAACGGTATTTAATAATTGAAAAGGAATTTAAAAAAGAAAACAAGGAGACAAGTTAGTTTTTGTAGTAAAGAAAATCATAATTGCTTGAAAATAGGCAATAAAATTCACATAAAGGGGGAAGGGAAAGGGTGAACATGGATTAGCAGAATAAAGCATGCTTAAAGACTAATTCACAAAAGCAAGTTTGTTATAGTAAGAGCCTAATATGCCCCGCAGAGTCGCTATGTTGTCGCCCGCCCCTTTTCCTCGCGGAATCGGGGTTTCAACGTTGTGGGACAACTCATTTGATTTTGGGATAGGATATGGAATTTGAAGAGTCGCCACCTAACGGATTAAGGTGCATTAGGGCACCTAAAGCAAATAACTCATAAACCGGTTTACTTTACCAGAGATTGGGTAAAGGCTTGAAATTACCTTGAAGGAAAGGTGTTAGGCACCCCTCGAGGTCCATAACGGTGGATCCCGGCCAAACTTAATATAAGCGAATTAGTCTTTAAAGAGAAATAAAGCCATTTAAACAAATGGAAATCATTCAAAATGGAAATTAAAGGGGGGGGGGGTCCTAGGTTTATTATCCTATAGGATCATTTCCATGCAATACTCGGTAACTTTCCTCAAACAGAAAAGATTATACATATAAAGTCCTTCCCAGCTTTTACTAATAACCACATATCTGTTTTACAAAGATTATTATTATAGACCAAATATAAATGAATTACAAAATGAAATGACTATGCTATAGGGAGCCTGGATAGGCCCAACAGTAAACCTGGAAATCCAGGCCTTCAACCAACTCTGAAGTTTGCCAGTATCTCATAATATACCAAATGGTCTTCTGGTGTGTCAAAGTTCCCAAGGCCTCAGGCACCCCGGGAATTGCTTACACCAGAATCCCTTTTAAAGAACCAGTTTTATGAACAAGTGTGGAAAAGCCATCCTCAGTGTGTCAGATTTCGGAGGAGTATCATGGACTCCTAGGCATTGCTCACACTGGAGGGGCAGGACCCTAGAAGTCTAAGAGTAGGAGTTGAAATAGTATACCAAAATAGGGGATAGTTTTAGGAAAACAGTTTGAATTTTAGAAGTTGATAGGAATAAATAGTCATTCTATTACTTTGATGTTTAAACAAAGGTTCCAACAATCAAACAACAGACAGAAATAGGATCACAACCACTTCAAGCAAAATTTCACATTGCCTAGGATTGACCAGTTCATTCGTTATTACTAGGTGGGTATATAGCATGCTGGGAACAGAATAATAAACTGACAACTACACAGAGAAAGTATGCTAGTTGAGAAATAAGTGGATTAGTATCCTGGACCAAATATGAACATGCATGAACTAAATTGACATATTGGACAAGATAATGTCATAAGAGTTGAGGCAAGCTGGTTAACAGAGACATAAAGCAGGCAAAGGCAAGTTGACAGACAAATTATATAACATACTGAATAGGAACCTAATGACAGAGATAGACATGCTGGTTAGGAGTCATGAGTATGAAGCACATAGTGTTAATTGCATATGAAAACAACCATATTACTGAATAGGACATAGCAACATAGATAGACATGTTGATTAGGATCAATAAACAGGAAAGACGAAAATTTAACTACACAGAAGTAGTTATACTAATTAAGATCAAAAAACAGGAAAGACAGAAGTTTAACTACACAGAAGTTGTTATTGCCAATTAAAATCAACAAATAGGAAAGAGAGAAGTAGTCATGTTAATAGAAATCAATACACAGGAAAGACATGAACTTAACTACACAGAAGTAGAGCAATAGGCAGGAAAGTACATAGGTTTAAACTTCATAGCATAATGAATGACAATAGGAGGAGAGACATACCAGTTAAAATAGTAAACAGGAAGGTAAAAGGATACAGAACCCAATAGTCTAGCCTTGGCTTTCAGCCGGCTAGACAGTGTAGCAAACACAAGTAAAGAAAGGTAAGAGCAAAAGTTTTGTGTGTGTGCGTATTTCTTTCTGAATGTGTTCGTGTTAAAGAAAAATCAGAGTGGTGTTTATATAGCACTTAGAAAAGTAAAACAATTATGGTAAAGAATAAATCAGAGTTCATAAAACAAGGTAATCAATCAGTTAATTGGGGAATTTACTCAATCAATTCACACAGAGTAATCCGGAAAGGACCCCTTAAATTGGGGAGAATCCCTTAACGACTCAGATTGGGATTCAAATAAGTAAACAAATAAATTATTGACCATAAACCAGACTAATTAGTCTAAATAAGGCAAGTAGTACCAATTAAAAGTCATAGATAAGGAAAATAGGTAAAGTCACAGAGAAGCACTAATTTTAACAAAAAAATATACTTGGAATCCTAATAAAATTAGTCAATCTATTTTGATTGACAGAGACAAACAATAACGGGAAAATCACTGAAATAATTAGTGTAATAAGCAGAAAGACCTAGGGTTTAAAGCATATACACAAAAATTAGTCGAACTAGCAAAAGATAATCAGATTCAAACACTTGGAAGTTTAAAACCTTTTGAAGGGAACTTAGGACGAAACCCTAGTTCTTAGAAAATACTAGAATCGAATAATAATAAGGAAAACATAAGGTTTTTTGAAGAAAAATACTCAATAATGCTTAAAATCGTCTCAGATCTACAAGGATCTGAACAGACCCATATAGAAAGAGATTAGGGTTTTCGAAAATGACAGAGATGAAAGAAAACCTGGTTTAAAACCATAGATTCGAATCATAAACACGAAGAAAGTAATACTCACAAACGGAGATGGCCATAGATAGGCTCATGAAAAGATTTTGAACAAATCTGATTCGACTTCTTCATAGAACAACAAAATCGAACACCCACAAGAGGTAGGAGGCCGGCAAGGGCCGGAAACTACAAAGAAATCCCATCAAACGGTAGTTTTCCGGTGACGGCGGTTAGGTTTTAGGGAGAGTGTTTGAGAGAGATGGGGAGAGGTAAGGAGAACGAAGACGGAGGAACAAAAGAAAATGAGGGGGGTTAGGGTTAAATTAGATTAAAAAGGAAAGGAATAATGTGGATCGTTGATCTGAGAGATCAACGGCCACGATTAGAGGAGGTTCTGGGTCGGGTTTGATGAATAATTGGGCTTGTGTAGGATTTGGGTTAGGATCTTAAGTAATTAGGCTAGTATAATCAGGTTAGGTCCGAAAATAAAATGAATTCAAAGGGGCTATTTGTTAAATATCCAATTAATTAATAAAATAATTAACAAATTATAAAAAATGATTTTCATGCATAAAAATAATTTTAAAATAATTTCTTGATATTATAAAAATATAAAAACTATTTTCTGGCGAAATAAGGTAATAATGCATACATGGGCTATTATTGCAAAGTTACTACAATTATAACCCAAAAAATGTAAATGTGACTAATCATGCAATAATTAAAGCTTGGTATAAATATAAATGATAAAATTAAACCATAAAATCATTATGAAACTATTTGTGAGGCAATTAGTAATTATTTATATAAATAAAATACTGGGGTGAATTAATAAAAATCCTTAGAAAAATGCAGATTTTATGGAAAAATATTAATTGATGCCCATGCATTGTTTTGAAGCTATATATGCATTTTAGAAATAATATAGGAAAAAATTGGGTATCAACAGTCGTAACCTTTTCCCATATCCCATTATACATATATGCGCGTATATAACGTGATCTGGTCATGGGTCAATGTAAATGAATGCAATGCATGAGACGTACGTCAATACAATCTCTCGAAATGTCATAACACCATTATGCCTTTAATTAATATCATGAAATAAACTTTTTCAACTTACATATTTTCTGAGACCCATGAACAGACGATGGAATAATAAGACATATGGGGAATCAAGAACATAAGAACCTCTAGAATTTCTATGAATAGAGTCATTTATGGAAGTTGTGCATTTGCTCGTTTCATTTTTATCGTATGGATCATGCAAAAAGGAAAAAACGGATAGCCTTAACATACCTGAACCGATTCTCTTGACAATCCCTCTAACACATGTCTTTTGCAAAAAACACGTAACGGCAGATCGATGCAGAGAAAAATCCGTACGATATTCTTGAGAAAGATTGCATTGTACTCCCTTAAATCTCATGCTTTATCGTATCATGAAGTTTCAAACAAATTTTTTGAACTCCATCAATAAACTTAGCATCATCAAACAAATTTCTATCCATATGCTTTTGCAAGCTTAGCATCACCTTATCTCTTGAATTTGTTGGTTTTTGTGGGGCCCACTTTAGGATGGTTAAGCTTGGCCTGAAAACCCCTAATATGCATCCTAATTTAATGACTAATGAGTCATTTCTCGGGCTTCCACGTTGGGGGATTTGTCCCCACTTACTAATTATCAATAATTCTCTAATTATATGGTTAATCTCCCATTAAATCAATAATTAACCAATTACCCACATAATTAAAAATTACCTCAAACTACTTAAAATACTACTCATTTTTAATAAACTTTATACATCATACTATCATGGTCATGTGGTACCATATATGGTACTAGTCCATAAATACGGGGTATTATAGTTTGGATCGTATTTTACCTCAAAATGTGAAACTTCGACGAAACTCATTTTCTTCGATTTGCTTACTCTTTCACCTTCACGAATTTACTTATCACTTGTTTTAAAATAGCATAATACTTATAATCTCAAAATAATATCATTCCCGAACTTATGTCGATTGAATTACGATGAAACTTTAACATACGAAAATGCGGGATGTAACATCTCATTTCCGAGCTTCCATCAATTTATTTATGGGAGTACTTTCACGTATGAAAACATGGGTTATAACATCATTCCCCCTTTCGAACATTCGTCCTTGAATGTTGACTGATGCATTTATCATTTTCATAGCTTATGTCTTCCGAATATTGTAGTACTCTCATTTCTACCTAGGCAACTGTTATGTGAATAGTTACAAGGCCAGGGCATTCCCCCCTTTAGGCCTCTGTCTCACACCACGACTTGTGGTCAGAATCCTTCCAATCTCGTAATTATTACTACATTTTATCATGCAGCTTGTACGACTCTGACCTTGTAAATATGCCTATGCAAGTCTTCTCTCCTTTTTCCTCCAGCTTTTAGCCAATCTCTAGGCCTCACTTTGTAAACACATACAGAGCTTTGATAAGATGTCTCTCTAGGTATCTATAGGTATATTGAAGTTCTTCGCTCAGTACTTTGTTGAACTTACTGAGATTGCTATATGTTATTTCATAGATCTGTTTATTCATCTGTATGACTTTACTGCCATAACTCTTACTTTGATCTATCGTTACTGAGGTATGCTACCAAACTCGAGGTTACTCTCGTTGATTATCTTATATGAATAAATCTAAATCATTTAATGTTTCTTCATTATTGTTCATCTTAAGAATAATGGTCCAATCACATCTCATACTCTTGTAACTTTTATCCATCCATTGTTGATTCACCTCAATGTTGATCTACAATCTACCACTGATAACTTGAAACTCTTACGTAATACATTGTCACTAGGGCTTACGTTGCATCGAGGAATATTTTAAGTGATTTTCCTGATACACTTAGGGGCGATATTGTACTTCAATAATCGTATTTTATGCCATCCCAATGTGATTCACCTTACGTGGGTATTTTAATCTCGTACAATTCATGAAATCCTCTTCAAATCATAACTCAATCGAAGGCTCAAACGTCATCCTTTATCTATCACAATTACACCCTCATTCTACTTACCAGGGCAGCATTCCATCTCTTCTAAATGCTTTTAGTCTTAGACTGCTTTGAGTTCGTTCAGGCTATACTGAGATTTGTATAACTTAAAGAAACCATCATCTCTTCTTGTTTTCATGGTCTTAATCCTAAGGAATTATCCATTCTTGTCACCTTCTCACTCGCCCTTTCTTATCCTTACTCCTGTCTTCTTAAAACCTTATCACTGTACTATATTGTAGCTTGCGACCTACACATATCTATTTATATTATTCGCCACCTTCCTTCAACTTTCTTGCACCATAGATTTCCTTAAGTTATTTTGTAACATCAAGCGATACATCACATCGTCTCTAACTCTTATTTATTCTCTTGACTAGACCTCTCGGTACCTAGAAACCATAGGCTGGAAGATATGCCACTAACGATGATGTTATCATTCCTGGATATTGAATCCCCGAGCTTTTAGCCTTCTATCCGAAGTATGGACTATTCACAACCTTCTGCTTTTGAGTATCTCGTACGTTGTTTACCTTTGCCTTAAAATCTCACATCATATCTTCTATATCTTTCATGACCTCCCTTCCACATAGGTATAATTCGCATTCACAACTTGAAGCTCTATTATAATACTTGCACCTCTGGTGCCTGCACAATCCTGTGGGAGCTTCATACTGACTTCTTATGAGGTTGTTACTTTACTTAACTGGCTCTATCGTAGGGCCTTTACATAATATGGTTGTTGTATTATCTCTCTTGTACCTCTGATATTAAGAGTGATTCTGCGATGTTCTCAATCATGATGTCTATAACTTTCTAGGTCCAATAATCAGAATCCTTTATTTTCATAACACTCATATGATACCTTTAACTACCCCAACTCCTATCTGAATATTTCTCAAGTATTGCAATGTCATATTTGTGAGGCTGAATTCACTATATTGGGTTTCACTATGTTTATCTTGCATGATCTGCTGATTTGTCTGTGTTCTCTTGTCTAGCCATTAACTAGGCTCTTCCTGAATCAACTACTAACTACTTGTTGGCCCATTCGCATATCAATATTCCGCGTAATCTTTCTTGGGTTATTTTCTTTGTCTTAACTTACCTCTCGCACTGGCTACTTATTTATCAATAACATCCCGGGCAGGAACCTTTACTTCCTTTCCTTGATGTCGTTCTTGCATAATGTTCTGGAATCGTAGCATATATGTAGGATTCGGATAAGTGCAATCTCATCCCTTTCTCATTTTTATTGCATTCTACCTTAACCATTCCATCGTACTAGAACCACTTAATTCTGACTTAATGCCACATCACTCCATATTTCCCCCTTTAGGGGAGTACTAATATTTGCTATTACGGTGATCTACCTATAGATGTTTTACCTCTTCATCTTTGGTGTCTTTTCACATCATCTATGACCCTTACTCGCCTTGCGGTAACCATTCTTGACCAAGGATAACAAATTTCTTTACTCGCGAGAGTGACACTTAGTGTAACTGACACATACCATCATTTAAGCTTAACTTTGCTCACATTGCTTGCTTTAGGGAAGCGTCTTCCTGAATGACCATTCTCTGAATTTCTCCTGAATCTTCTTCTGTTGTCCATTCTATTATTGCTGGAACGTGATCTGAAATTCTCGTGATGTCGACCATTATCAAATCACTTAGTCCCTAATTCATATTTAGCTTATCTTATTCACCAGCCCATACTGATTTCTATTACTCTGGGGGTCTAGCTTTTCCTTCTAGTAATCATGTTAGAGTCACGAACTTATTTCTCAAAATGAGGTTATGACTTTATGGACTATACTCCTTTGTTGTCTCAAGGCCTGCCAACTCTCGTCTTTTCCTTCTCTTGACTATAGACTCTGTACTACTGTCATTTTTTTATCTACCGTTGTTATCCATGTATCACATCTTACTCATAATGGTTCATTAACTCTCTTCGTATTTCCCTGCTAACATTTCTGTCTATCACTTTATTCTGAGAACTTTAGCAAGACATTCTTTTGCTTTTAGCTCCCCTTGCTCCATCCATTGGCTCTTCGGGTTGCCTAACGTCCTTCCTCTACTAGGGACGTGAGCCATACAAAGGTAATATTTATCCCTTCAAGGCTTCCAGTGCCTATCTTTGTAGTACTCATATTTAGTTGTACTATTTTAGAGTGCACTATTTGGGTGTCTCACAAGGAGATCTATTAGCACATTTTCACTATCCTTCGGAAATGCCAACTAATGCAAACAATCCATCCACCATTTTAGGTCACTCTAACCCCAGCGGAAACCTGATATTCGCCCTTCTCTTATACTACTTCTGTTAGCTTCCATAGGGCATAAATGAGATGTGTGTCACATTGTACATACCTCTGTAATTTTTGAAGGTAACTCAAAAGGCTTAAATTCATCTGCCCAAATTATAAATACTGATAATCTTCATTAACTAGACGTCTTGTACCCTTCTTCATCTTGCTTCTTTTACTTGTTGAAACTTGTATTTATCTTCTGGGGAATCAAGGGTGGATAGATATTCTTGCCTTAAGGCTCCTTATCAAGAGGCTAAGACGTCTTAGTACACACATGATCTACTGAAAACCTTACATTTACTCATCATAAGCATGATGCAAAATTGAGTTCCTCTGAGTCAACTCTTCCACATCTATATCTCTTATCAACCGTCTTTTTGGATGTAAGTATCGTTGTGTTACGAATAAGATTGAATTTAGGAAATTGAGTTCTTACAACTGAGCTCTACCCCACGATCTAGAGTAAGAAGAAAGAGTGATAATCCTAAATGCCCTATAGCCTCCTGCTTATAAATGTGGTGCTACACACTTATAAACAAGACTCTACTAGACACTCATACTGATTAAAAAGTAACTCCGGAGCAAATGGAGCGCACAAATACCTTCCGTAGAGATGATAGCCTAATTAGAGGACTCTCAACCTGTCCATCAAGACATGCGAGCATGAAACACAGCGTCCTCAGGCAAAAGGGATGTCAGTACAAATGATGTACCGAGTGTGTAAGGAATGAAAATCAGTAAATAATAGACATGAGAGAAACATGGAGTAAAAGACTCGACATGTAAGTCTGAATAGCTCTGTGAATCATTTAATATTTAAAATGTCATGCATATGCGTATAAATGCCATACCATTCATAGACCATGCATAGGTATATGTGTGCATAACATCATCAAGCCTCTGAGGGCATCCCATCATATCATCTCGGCCACTGTGGGAAAAATCATCAACGTATACCAGCTGATCAGGTGGTGGTGTGTATATAATGCCATAACCTTTTCCCATATCCCATATACATATAATATGCATATATACGTGTATATAACTCCATCTGGTCATGGGTCAATGTAAATGAATGCAATGCATGAGAAATACATCAATAAAATCTCTCGGAATGTCATAAGACCATTATCCCTTTAATTAATATCATGAAATAAACTTTATCAACTTATGTATTTTCTGAGACTCGTGAACAGACGATAGAATAATAAGACTTATGGGGAATCAAGAACATAGGAACCTCTAGTATTTCTATGAATAGAGTCATTTATGGAAGTTGTGCATTTTCTCATTTCATTTGTATCATATGGATCATGCCAAAAGGAAAGAAAGGACAGCCTTAACATACCTGAATCGATTCTCTTGACAATCCCTCTAACAGAGTCGTTAGCGAAAAAAACGTAACAGCGGATCAAGGTAGGAAAAAATTCGTATGATATTCTTGAGAAATATTGCATCGTACTCCCTTAGAATCGCAAATCTCAGGCTTTATCGTATCATGAAGTTTCAAACAAATTGTTTGAACTCCATCCATAATCTTAGCATCACCCAAACAAATTTCCATCCGTAAGCTTGTGCAAGCTTAGCATCACTTTAATGAGATAAGGGATCTCTTAAATTTGTTGGTTTTTGTGGGGCTCACTTTAGGATGATTAAGCTTTGGCCTAAAGGCCCTAATATGCCACCTATTTTAAAGACTAATGAGTCATTTCTTGGGCTGCCACATTGGGGGATTTGTCCCCACTTACTAATTATCAACAATTCTCGAATTACATGGTTAATCTTCCATTAAATTAATAATTAACCAATTACCTACATAATTAAGAAATATCTCAAATTACTTAAAATACTACTCATTTTTAAAACACTTCATACATCATACTATCATGGTCATGTGGTACCCTATATGGTACTAGTCCATAAATATGGGGTATTATAGCTTGGACCGTATTTTACCTCAAAATGTCAAACTTCGACGAAACACATTTTTTTTCAATTTGCTTACTCTCTCACCTTCACGAATTTACTTATCACTTGTTTTGAAATAGCATAATACTTATAATCTCAAAATAATCTCATTCTCGAACTTACATTGATTAATTTTGCGACGAAACTTTAATATACAAAAATGCGGGATGTAACATCTCATTTTTGAGCTTCCATCAATTTATTTATGGGCATACTTTCACGTACGAAAACGTGGGTTGTAACAAATTCGCGAGGCAGAGGTTTATTGGAATCTTGAATTTGGTTGAGAAGCGAGGTAAGTCTCCTGTCTAACTCTGTGATGTGGAAAGTACCCCAAGGTGTTGTAATTTATATTTGCTACTTGTTGCGAGGGCTACGTACGCACGAGGTGACGAGAGTCTATACGTAGCTACATTCATGTTATTGTCCGGGTAGACTCGGGTTCACGCCATGCTATAACTTTACTAATTGAGTTATTTGTTGCCTATTAAATTCTTTTACTTCACATTACTACTTGAGACTAGACGTGAATAGAGTGATAAACTTGCTATGGTATAGATTTGACGAGTTTCATGATTAGCCACAGAATAATTGTTCCTCTTATGTATT
Organism: Nicotiana knightiana; assembly: GCA_005239525.1. Lineage (NCBI taxonomy): Eukaryota > Viridiplantae > Streptophyta > Magnoliopsida > Solanales > Solanaceae > Nicotiana > Nicotiana knightiana. The sequence continues at coordinate 31,233 of MDKJ01088327.1, forward strand.
TCTCCCACGCTATGCGTTTTCATAGAAAGGTTTTCCATAAAATTATGACTCGCACATTTATTCGTGAGTGGGGTCAAGGACCCGTTTAAGCTTCTTATTCAAATGGGATCGAGTCGTCCTCCTAGGCAGGATTATGTACCACTCTCTCATGGAAGCAGGTCGTTCGCCTCGGTAGTATAATAGATGCATCTATGGTTCATATTTTTCGACCCTCAGCAGTGCACAAATTATGATGGGATCGGGTTGTACGCCTCAGCATTTCTAAAAAGTACTCTCATGAAATTACGTGTAATATTTGACAAGAAGTCACTCTATCTATGAGTCTTTCTGATTTGAATTATAACGACCTATCTGGTTAGATCCATTATATATATGCTCCGGTTGAGCAGGAAATTGCTAATTGAGAGATTGAATTTAATGTTGAGAGGAGGATTGTACCACATACTTATATTTGTTCATTTCATTTATTTACTCTTGCCCGTATCTGTTTACTTCTTATTGTATTTGTCTTATTGGACCACTATAAAGTGTCGATGTCGACCCCTCGTTACTACTTCTCTAGGGTTAGGCTAGATACTTACTGGGTACGCGTTTATTTACGTACTCATGCTACACTTGCTGCACATTTTTGTGCATATACATATACGTCCGGTGGTCTACTAGGCGCAGAGGCGCGAATGTTGTGGGGACTTACTGTAAGTTGTATTTCATGTTATGATCTGCATCCTACAGAGTCTCCATCAGAGTTATTTATATTCTCCTGTCTAATTTTTTTTCCAGACAGAGGTTGCATTTTATTATATTTCCTAGTTCATACTCATGCACTTGTGACACCCGGTTTTTGGGGGTGCTTATGGGTTTTTCCTTATTGTAGTTGTGAAAACATTATCATTAACCCTGTAATATTTCTTACTATTTAATTGATGAAAATTATTATTTCAAAAATACTAAAAATGAGTAATTAAGTTAATCATTCACAGTTGGCTTGCCAGACGGCGGTGTTAGGCGCCATCACGACCTTTTGTGGATTTTGGGTCATGGCAGCTCGGTATCAGAGCGTTAGGTTCACTTGGGTCTCACGAGTCATGAGCAAGTCTAGTAGAGTCTTGTGGATCGGTAGGGATACGTTTGTACTTATCTTCGAGAGGCTACAGGGCTGTTAGGAGCACTTCCTTCTTGACTCCTTATCGTGTGATTTGATTCCTTTGAGGCTTATGACTTTATTTCCTTCCTACTCATTCTTATACGATGTTTTACGCCCATGTCCATTGGTGACCGAGGAGTTGAAGTGGTACTACAGACGTGGAGCAGGATGTTTTTCCCTGCTCATTCGAGCAAGTTATTATCGTTTTCTTGCAGAAGGATGTTCTGTCATTTCATCTCAGTAGCTATATTTCGGATGGTTTTGAGACTATACACAGGTTGCTATGATGTTCATGAGTTATTATCTCATGATATTTATGTAATGGAGGGGTGCTCGTTTATGTGCCGACGCAGTGAATGACTTGACAGGAATATTTCTCAGCGCATGATGTAGAGGTTCAGCGTTTAATTCCAGCAAAAGAAAGGCAATCATACTATGAATGTTTAGGTTTGGGTTGATGGAGTAATGAGACTTGATATTTTTAGCGTGGTAGAGTTCTCAATTGTGAGGTGGTGTCATCGTCCTTGTTAAATGCGTTAAGGTTCGCCGGTTTTATGGTCTTCTTCAATTTTCCTTCGGGGCAGGGTATTGTGAAATGGTGTATGTGAAGCGGTTGTCAGAGATAATGAAGTGTAGCAATTTCGGAATCGAATTGGTATTTCTAATGTTTATGGATCGAGAAGGATGATCTTCTAGGAGGTGGATTCGAATTTGAGGCAACAATTGGGAAGCAAAGGATGAGGAAGGACATGTGGGAGGTGTCTTATGGTGGTTGAATTTCTAGAAGCTCAAGTATGAAAAATGGAATTCGAGAAGTTGCTTAAAGGAGAGGGTTTAACCAAAGTGGGAGAGTGGCGGAGTAGCACATGGGTTATGCGGTAGGATGGCCACATGCCAGTTTACAACAATTTGGGAATTCATGGTGGACAATAACTAGCTCCACGGATTTTTTTTGGATGCAACATGACTTCAAGTTTGGAATGTATTGTTGGACTTTCAGTTGATGTCAATAGGGTAGAAGGAATCTTGGTGGGTTCCACGATTATGTAATTTCAACTTCAAGCTAAGTGGGGGGAGCCCCACCGTCTACGATTAGATCGTGTAGTTGTCTAATTGTGCGGTTTTTGGTTATCGGTGTATTGGTGGGGTATCATGACTAAGGAAAGAAAACATCAGTGGTAATTCGAGCAAAGGAATTAAGGACGGTGTGCTATATTTGGCCTTATCTATTCATGTTCAGGTTTTGGGAAGACTCGGAGTTTATGCTTCCTGTGGGGGTTATGCGCAAGGAAAGGAATTCAGTCGGTTGGTTCTTTGAGAGGGTGTTCATGTGCCAGCAGGTCCATGGAGTTTGATAATATTCCGGAAAAAAATCAGAGTGGTTGACTCTCAACAACAGTCCTAGTGAGTTCAAAAATTAAAGTGCGGTGCCTAAGGATTTCAAGTTCATGGCATGGTTAAGTATGGAGCTTTTGCAGCGGATTGTGAAAGGGGCTTGGAGTGTTCTATGTTATCATTGGTATGTGGTGTAGCACTGGAGTAATGGGAGAAAATAACTTCGGATTCATAGAGGAATTATCAGAATGTGAGTACCAGTTGAAGATGCGAATGTGCACACAAGGAGGGTGCAAGATGGTTCGTGGGTTTGAGAAAACGTGGTCTCGTTAATTGGTTCACTCAGAACAAGTGCGGATTGAGTTTGTTATATTTTGAATAGAGCTATCATTATTTCTAAGGAAATTCCGAAGTAAGTTAGAAGAAGTTGGTTCGGTTAGCTATGTTTGAATCGACATGGTGGTGGCAATGATCAGTTCCTTCTGTGTTAAGTTATGCAGGTGATTTGTGGCGGTATCTGCGAGGCTTGAAAACTCCCGTAATTTGATTTATTTGGATGTATTCAATTATAATGGCATGTTATGTGTAGATGGATCCCGAAAGAGTTATTGTCACGACCCAAAATCCCATGCGGGTCGTGATGGCGCCCAACAGCGGGGTTAGGCAAGCCAACATGAATTACACCAAGTGTTACCCTTCCCATTTGATTAATTATTCCAACGTTTACCAGTTTTAAACAATTATTAACATGATGATAGCTTGTGACATAAAATAAAACCGTCTGATGCATGATCCAAAAGATAAGCATATGTTTAAATATACAGCCCAAAACCCAAAATATACGTTATGTGTGTGTGTGCCAGGAACTAGTGTCACGAGTATCACGGGCAACTATCTGAATATACAAGGATAACATATATATACAAAATCCCAAAGTGTGAATGAAGTAGACGGGAAAATGACAAAGAAAACTCTGGGGTGCTGCCAGAGATCGTGAGGAAGAGCAGCTCACCGCGAAGTCGAATCAGCTCAAGTCAGTATCTAACACCGGCCTGATAATCAGATGTACCAGCCACCTGACCTGTACAGTCAAGTACAGAAGAAGAAGAAGAAGAAGAAGAAGAAGAAGAAGAAGAAGAAGAAGAAGAAGTGCAGCATGAGTACACAATAAATATGTACCCAGTGAGTATCCCGCCCAAACTCGAAAGAGTAGTGACGAGAGGTCGCTAGGTACTCACTAAGGTCCATCAATATAATATATGACAAAATATGGCTAAAGCAATAGGCATGAGAAACAGTGAGCAACAAGTACATAGCAAATAACGAAATCCAGATAATAACTTAAAAAGGAACAACAAAGTACCAAAATCTTCTCTTAACCAATACCTGACACTCCAGTTTTTAAGTGACTCAGAACTCAAGTGATCATACACATACCAGGACAAGACGACCGGCCGGAGTCATAAGGGTGGTCATAGGGACTGAGATCATAAGCTAACCCACGATCGCGAATCATACATGCGGCTCGCGTGCTGACTCGATATAATAAGCTAACCCACAATCGCGCATCGTACCTGCGACTCGTATGCTGACTCGATATAATAAGCTAACCCACAATCGCGCATCGTACCTGCGACTCGTATGCTGACTCGATATAATAATAATAAGCTGACCCACGGTCGCGCATCATACCTGCGACTCGTGTGCTGACTCGATAATAATAATAAGCTGACCCACGGTCGCGCATCATACCTGCGGCTCGTGTGCTGACTCGATAATAATAATAAGCTGACCCATGGTCGCGCATCGTACCTACAACTCGTGCGCTGACTCGATAATAATAATAAGATGACCCACGGTCATGCATCATACCTGCGACTCGTATGCTGACTCGATAACAAGTGTGGATATATATAAGTACATGTGTGTACCAACTCAACAGTGAACTCAACAGGACTGTGCCAATACCACGGATAGCCAACTAGGATCTAAATCATAATGTTTCATGTTTCCATATCACCTCAACATTAATTACAACTCTTAACACATACAAGGTGCAAATAAGGCACATAGTGGCATGCTCGTGAGTCCTAAAGCTACCCGACATAGCAATATAGTTGCCACATACGGACTCTCGTCACTTGGTACGTACGCGGCCCCCACAACATATATACATAGCAAATAAGGAACCTATGGGGACATTTCCCCCTTACAAGGTTGTAAAGGAGACTCACCTCGTGACGAAACCACCCCTCAGATCAAGGATGCGCCCGAATCTCCGAAATCTACCCTCGACGGCTCGAAACTAGACAAATATAGTATAATGACATCAATGCATGCTCAAAATAGGGAAATTGTTCTAATTTTTTCATAATTCAACATTCTTGAGAAATTCCAAAAATCCAACCCCGGGCCCACACGCTCGGATTCTGAAAATTCTCGAAGGGATCACTCACCCGAAGCCTAAGGATCATAATTATGTCACTTTACTGGAATGCATGGCAATCATTGGGTGATGCATCAAATTCTTAAGAGCCCTAATTTGTACTATCCAAATTCTTGATTTTTAGATGTTTTAGTAAATAAATTATAGTTGAATTCCATGTAAAAATTTAGGAAAATTGAGAGGAATTACTCACCTTAGCACTGTATAGGTCGTGGGAGTGCTGCTCAAGCTTGAAGGCCCTCTAATGGAGTTTGTGTATGAGAAATAATTAAGACAACCCGTTTTTTAAAAAATTTAAAGAGGTCTGCCTACAGGGGTTTCCGCACCTGCGACACCGAAGAGAAATTAACCGCACCTGCGGCAAATGGCGAGGGGGCTAGGGATCGCACCAGCGGAAGGTTTTTCTCCACCAGCGGACCCGCCCCTGCGGAAATGGTTCTGCACCTGCGAAGGTTGGGGGCCCTAGGTGATCGCACCTGCGATGTTGGGGACCGCAGGAGCGGTCCCGCACCTGCGACTGGGCAACCGCACCGGCGGTCACACCAGAACAGGTGCACCAGCAGCTATGATTTGCTGGTTTTTAGCCTCGTTAGGTGCCCGGAAGGCACCTGGGCCCACCCGAGCCCCAGTCCAAATATACCCACAAGTCTCAAATCATAATACGGACTCGCTCGAGCGTTCGGAACACCCAAAACAACGCTAAAACTCAAAATCACACCCCCAAACCCCAAGAACCAAACTTAGTAATTTTCAGTTTTCTAGACTTCGCTCACAACGCGCCGAACCGACCTATACAACTCGGAACGACCTCAAATTTTGCAGGCAAGTCATAATTAACATAATAGAACTATTACCGATCTCGGAATTTTGTTCGGACCTCGATAAAACAAAAACACGTCCCAAACCAAAATATGAACTTAAGGAGCTTCTTATTTCAATATTGGGCGCCGAAATGCCCCCGGGTCATCAGAAACCCAATCCGAACATACGCCCAGGTTCGAAATCATCACACGAAGATACCGAAATCGACGAAACTCGATTCCGAGTTCGTTTACCCAAAATGTTGACCGAAGTCAAACTTGGCCTTAAAGGCCAACCTTAAGGAACCAATTGTTCCTATTGGACTCTAAACACCTCCGAATCCCGGACCACCAGTCCTCGCAAGTCATAAATCATAAAATACCGCTGTGGAAAGTTTCATTTAGGGGAACGGGGTCCAATAACGCAAAACGATCAATCGGGTCGTTACATTCTCCACCTCTTAAACGAACGTTCGTCCTCGAACGGGTCTAGAATCATACCTGAAGTGCTGAATAAGTGTGGATATCTGCTTTGCATATCCTCCTCGGATCCCAGGTTGCCTCCTCAACTGGTTGGCCCTCCACTGGACCTTTACGGCAGAAACTCTCTTGGACCTCAACTGGCGGTCCTGCCTATCAACAATAGCAACTGTCTCCTCCTCGTAGCCCAACCTCTCATCCAACTGAATGGTGCTGAAATCGACCACATGAGAGAGGTCGGCGTGGTACCTCCGGAGCATGGATACATGAAAAACTGGGTGAACTCCTAATAGTCTGGGAAGCAAGGCCAGCTCATAAGAAACCTCCCCAACTCGCCTCAACACCTCGAATGGACCTATAGACCTCGGGCTCAGCTTGCCCTTCTTCCAAACCTCATAATACCCTTCATAGGCGAGACTTTCAACAGGACCCTATATCCCTCCATAAATGATAAATCACGCGCTCTCTGATCCGCGTAACTCTTTTTTCTGGACTGTGTTGCACGGAGTCTTTCCTGAATCAACTTCACTTTCTCCAAGGCATCCCTCACCAGGTCAGTGCCATATAACTTAGCCTCGCCTGGCTCAAACCACCTGATAGGAGAATGATATTGCCGACCATACAAAGCCTCAAATGGTGTCATCTCAATGCTGGACTGATAACTATTATTGTAAGCAAACTCGGCCAAAGGCAAGAACTGGTCCCACTGACCCCCGCAATCAATCACATGCCCTGAGCATGTCCTTCAATATCTGAACTGTACGCTCTGACTGACCATCAGTCTGAGGATGGAATGCTGTGCTGAGGTCTATCTGGGTGCCCATCTCACTATGCAATGCTCTCCAGAAGTGCGAGGTGAACTGAGGACCTCGGTCTGATATAATGGACACCGGCACACCATGCAACCGGACTATCTCCCGAATGTAGATCTGGGCCAACCTCTCAGATGAATATGTAGTAGCCACTGGAATGAAATGCACCGATTTGGTCAATCTATCCATAATGACCCAAACTATGTCAACCTTCCGCGAAGTCCGAGGCAACCCAACCACGAAGTCCATAGCAATGCGCTCCCATTTCCACTCAGAAATGGGCATCTGCTGAAGTAGGCCTCCTGACCTCTGGTGCTCATACTTAACCTACTGGAAATTAAGGCACCTAGTCACATACTCCACAATGTCCTTCTTCATTCGCCTCCACCAGAAATGTTGCTTCAAATCACGATACATCTTCGTAGCACCAGGGTGAACAGAATATCGAGAACTGTGTGCCTCATCTAGAATCCTCTCCCTCAAGCCATCAACATTAGGAACACATAAGCGGCCCTGAAGTCTCAGAACACCATCCTCGCCAATAGTAACCTCATTGTCCCTACCCTGAACCACTGTCTCCCGAAGCTCTGCCAAGCACGGATCATAGAACTGTCGGGCCTTAATCTCTCCCAATAACGAAGACTGTACAACCACATATGCCAAAACTCGACGAGGCTCTGAAAGGTCTAATCTCACCAAGCGATTGGAAAGGACTGAATGTCCAAGGCTAGAGGTCTCTCCTCCGCTGCAATATAATCCAAGCTACCATACTCTCATCCTTCCGGCTCAAAGCATCTGCCATCACATTAGCCTTGCCCGGGTGATACAGAATGGTGATATCATAATCCTTCAACAACTCAAGCCATCTACGCTGACTCAAATTAATATCCTTCTGTTTGAATAAGTGCTGCAAGATACGGTGGTCTGTATAAACCTCACAGGACACTCCATACAAATAGTGCCTCCAAATCTTAAAAGCATGAACAATCGCCGCCAATTCCAATTGGTGCACAGGGTAATTCTTCTCATGAACCTTCAGCTGGCGTGAAGCATAAGCAAAACAGGTTCTTTCCTCATACGTGCAGCAAACCCAGATCCAAATACACCCCAAACATCATAGTACACCAATTGCTCAACTCAAACTAACACAAGAATCCACACTAGGCCCAAAGCGTAGACCTTCTTACCCAGTAATAGCAGATGAATAACTTAACCACAAAAATTAACTAACTACGCGGACAACCAAGTAAAAAACTCTGAAACCTACTAACACTGGCTCTAGGACATAGATACAAAATCATAAACATATTGACAGGACTCATATAAGGCATATTAGTGCTTGTATTTTAGAAACAAAGGGGTTTTGAACATGAAAACTAGGAGAATCGATAGAGCTCTTTAACAGGGTGAGTTTGACATAGAAAACTAATAGCATAGGTTCATGATCGAGTAATTATTCAACGGAGAAAAAGGGGTAGCATGCTGAACTCATTAAGAAGATTGAGGAAGGCCAGTTTAATAGACAAACACACACATGCTAATTCCCAACAATCAAGACATTAACCAACATGGGTCAGATATAAATTTTAAACAAGTGAGTCTTATTCGAAGCAGTTATTGTCAGAGAGATATGCAGTTCCATATGAAAGTGATCGCATGCAGCATGGCAACACTAATACAATGGCCTACTATAAACCTCAGAAATGTCCTAACTCATGAGATCATGCATCACTTAAAAGGGAATGAGACAAGCAAGCATAACTATTTGCACCCAATTCCCTAGATAGCAGGAAGAACTATCAAAGCAATTTTATCCTAGAATTCATCCTAAACCAAACATGCAACAGAGCTTGAATGTAAACATGCTTTAGTTAATAAACATAGCCTCAGAGGTCTATCTTATTGGACAAAAGGACTTCACAAAGTCTAGAATGCCAACATCGAAGTGTAGGATATAGCAGAGGACACACATTAGTCTAAAACAAACTAAGAGAAACTGGAATCCATTCTAATAATGAAAGCATCTCATGTGTGCTGAAACCTAATGAATCAACCTAACAAAGAACATGGAATTGTAGGGGGATGATAGAACAATATCATGACAGTACAATATTAGGGACTCACAAATAACGAGGAAACTGAATCATGCTTACAGAATTTAAACATCACTAACACATATAGATAAACAGAATGAAAATATTTAACAATGCAAGAGTTGAGGGCACTAACCAATAACGAAATTAAAAGAGCAAAATAATAAGGAGTGTAGAATACTGGTAGCAAGAACCCCAAATCCCTGATTCTTTAGAGATCACACGAGCCTAGAAAGGGCTCCGAATAATGCTTGCACGGGAGGAGGTTGATAATATCCTGGCCTTAGATTTCAGCCAGCCAAAGACGCAAGTGTTTCATAGGAAGTGAACGAGTGGGAGAAAAATTAGTGAGTGCAATAGCAGTAAAAGTTTTGTCCTATAGGGGAAATTGGGGAGGGGTATATATATATAGTAGAAGACTTAAACGAACAAACAAAAAAATTTCATCAGTCAAACACAAGAAAGGAAAGAATATCACATGCAATCGAAAATCAGTAAGGAAAAGGGAAAATCTCAAACCCTAGCTGGGTCCAACGGCCTTGAATCCAACCAATAATGCAAGAATCTTTCATTGTAGCATGTATATAGACGAAAGATCGTCCATATCTTCACAAAATCAAGGTAAATCAATCCCGTTCTTTAGAAGTAGTTCTTGCCAAAAATAGGGCAAGAACTAAGTTACACCATAGACACGCGTATAATAGTAGAGTATCACAAAATAGGTAAGTAAATCATGGATTGTTTCCATATTTGGGTTGGAATCGGAGAAGATTGGAGATATGGTATCTAGGGTTTACCAGAGGCAGGTGGAGATATGAGAGAATAATGAGGCGGTTGGGAAGGGGAAATGGGTCTTTAGGGTTTTGGGTTTGGGATATAAGAGGGAGTAGGGTTTTATTATAGGTCGTTGATCATCTGAGATCAACGGCCAGGATCGAAGGGAGATGGGGCGGGTTAAGAGAGTGGGTCGTCTGGTTTGAGCTTAGGCAGACTGGGCTACGGTTTGGGTAGTTTTGGGCCACTATTGTGGTCCAAAATTGGTATAATTTTGGGCTATACTACAAGCTTATTTAAATAAAATTAATTAATAATAAATAATAAAATATTTCTTATGTACTAAAATGATTGAAAATAATAACTTAATATTATTAAATATAAAAATTCTATTTTGGCACAAATAATATAAATAAGACGTAATTATCATGAATATAGGTTATTATTGCAAAATTACGTAAATAGCTAAAAATACAAACATAATTATATGAAATTATATAAAAATATTTTAAAACATGTATGTGGGTGTAAAATAACAAATTTGGACGATTAGGTCACCACAAATAATTTAAGGGATAATTAATAAATATCTAATAAAAAAAATGCAAGAAAATTGGTTTTAAAGCTCGAAAAATTGTAAAACAAATTATGGAAAATACATGTATAACTCTTGTAAATTAAATAATGATGCAAAAATGATATTTTGAAAATATATGTACTATTTGAAAAAATATGAGGGCAAAATTGGGTATCAATAGGAGGTCGTGGGGGCGTTTCCCATGGGAAGATTGTATAAGTGGGACATGTAGTCACTTGATTGATTAAAGATTGAAACCAAGTATAGGGATTATGGTACTATCGCTAATGTGAGAGAGTTTATACCTGAGATACATTCTATTACTTGGGATGTGGATCGTGTGAGTTTGTTCCGAATTTGACGGTTGTTTTTATGTGTCATGGAAAAGGGTTATTGTGGATCCTTGAAAGATTATTAGCCCAGTATTGTATGATCAGAATCGGCTTGAGGTTCGTTGATGGGTCTAAATATGGATGTGTGCTCTACACCAGGACGGATGTGTTCATTCGGCATAACATTCTTATGGAGGAGTATTCGGGGATTGGATGTTATTTTCGTCGTCAGCTATTTCATGTAATACTCTATTGTGCCATGTGGGTTGTGAGGCGGCTTGATTATTCGCACATGTGTTGAGGTCCTGCGTAGCGATGGTGTTACGTGAGCAGGATGGCTCTCGAGATGCAGATCATATGTCGGACCTTAGTTGTGCTTGAGTTTCGTAGCGTATGGCGCTATCCATCTCCCCAGAATTAGTACTATTCACTTAGCATGCTTGTGGTCGACATTCGGGTATTTTGTAAGTATGAGCATTCTGGCTTGGTAGGTATTTCCTTATTGATTACTGTGTTGGATGGGGTGGCACGCCGCCATGTGTATATTGTTTGGATCGGGTGGCACGCCACCACGGGTATCATGGTTGGATCGGGTTGCACGCCACAATGATATCATGTGTGGATTGGGTTGCACACTACAACAGTATCATGTGTGGATCGGGTTGCACGCCGCAACAGTGTGATGTAGAGTACAGTTCCCCAATTTCTATTCTTGTGTGTTTTGTTTTTCATTTTTTGAGGAAGGTTCATAACATCTTTTCGGTTGTTTAATTAGTTATGTGGGTTGAGTAGTTCTTTCCAGAGTTCGTTTTCCTTATGTATTACATTCGAGTTTGTAGCTTGTTGGCGCATTGTGGCATCATATGAGATCTTGGTCAATGTTTGAGGTGGCTTATTGCCGAGCATCTTGTATTGGGTAAGATGAGATATTTGGACCTGAAATCAGTGCAATCAGATTTATATAAGGTATATTAAAGATCAACTATCCTTATTCAGTTCATAATGAGTTAATAGTCCTTAACAGGAGGAGAGGCTCCATTATTGTTGATTCGGCAGGTGATTATGAGTTTCTACAGATCTCTTCCATCATGGCAATATTGCAAGAGTTGAGACAGTGCTTATACATGTTATGAGGCATACTACGGGCTTTGGGTTCGTGGAAATTTCAGTTGTTGTGCTTGGGGGAGATTGCCTTGGGCAAATGAGTCATGGGGTGCATGGGGTGATTTTAGCGGAGGAGCATGGTCACGATGGGTTCAGTGTCTGGTGATTGATACGTTGTTTGTGTGTGAGAATCTGGTATCGTGAAGAATTCCAGATGTTAGAATTTGGTTCTAAAGTTTGTTAGCTAAGGTAGTGGGAAGGATCTTCAGTATGGCTCGAGCTAATGTTCCCAACTGGGTTGTGGTGGCATAGGTAGGTGTACGAGGTGTTAAACAGTGATTTTGGACAACTCTGGAGCAGTTCTTAGCACGTTCGAGGACGAATGTATGTTTAAGTGGGAGAGAATGTAACAACCCGACCGGTCATTTTGAGATCTAGTGCGCCATTATGTGGTTTGAGGCCTTGAGTAGCTTCACTTCAGGTATTATGACTTGCACGTGTGGTCGAAATTGAATTTTGGGAAGTTCGGAGTTGATTCAGATGGAAAATTCTCATTTTGGAAGCTTTAAGTTGGAAGAATTTACTAAGGTTTGATTTTTGAGTAAACGACCTCGGAATCGAGATTTGAAGGTTCCAATGTTCATATGATGATTGTGGACTTGGGCGTATGCCCAGATCGAGTTTTGGATGACCCGGAGCCTTATAACACTTATTGTGGAAAGTTGGCATTTTGGAAGAATTTCATGAATTTGGGTTGAAATGTATTATAATGTTATCGATGTCCGTTTGGGATTCCGATCCTGGAATAGCTCTGTATGGTATTTTGGTCTTAGGAGCGCGTCCGCATGTGGATTTGGAGGTCCGTAGGTCATTTCGGGGTCGTTTGGAGAAGTTGAAAGTTGAAGGTTTTTGGAAGTTTGATCGGGAGTGGACTTTTTGATATCGGGGTCAGATTCTGATTCCATAAGTGGAAGTAGGTTTGTAATGTCAATTATGACTTGTGTGAAAAATTAGAGGTCAATCAGAATTGATTTGATAAGTTTCGGCATCAAATATAGAAGTTGGAATTTCTTATTTTCATTAGGCTTGAATTAGGCTGTGATTCATGTTTTTGTCGTTGTTTGATGTGATTTTGAGGCCTCGACGAGGAGCTCAGGTGAGTTTGGGGGTGGTTTCAGATCATTTCTAGGTCATTTTTAGCTGCTGATTTTTAGCTACAACAGTGTTCTATGCGATCGTGGGGTATTGGCCGCCATCGCGATAAGTAAAATGGGAGAAATTGGTTAGTGATCCGCGATCGTGGATGACCTGTCATGATCACATAGAGAAAACTTTCTGCTGCTTTGACCGAAATTTGGAAGCTTATATCTCGTAATCTATAAGGAATTTGGAGATGATCCAAAATGAAAGTTGTAACCCTTTGTGTCTAGTTTTCGGAAAATCAACCCATTTGGCATTTGGAGTTGTGTACAGAAAGTTATGGTTAGTACACTACAGGATATTCGGGAAGATATTTGGAAATCGCGAAAAAGAAATTTGTGTTGCACAGGGATGACTTTGGTATCTTATATCTCGAAATATATAAAGAATTATGATATGACCAGAAATTGAAAGTTGTAGATCTTGGTGTCTAACTTTTAGAAAGTTAAACCATTTGTCGTCTGAAGTTTTGTACAAAAAGTTATGACCATTATACTAGAGGTTGTCCGAAAGAGTTGGAGAAGGTTGTTGGGAAAAAATTGTTCTTCGCGGTCGCGGGAGGACAATCGCGATCGCATAGAGTAAAAAAATGCTGGAATAATTTTGTGCTTCGTGATGGAGGGAGTTTTGCCGCGATAGCATAGGGTAAATTACTGGGCTGCAGATTCAAGTTTTGAAAAAGGGACTTCGTCCCATTTTCCAGTTTTAACGAATTGGAGCTCGGGAATGGGCGATTTTTGAGAGGTTTTCAAGGGAAAATATTGGGGTAAGTGTTCCTTATCCTATATTGATTATATTTCATGATTCCAAACTTCATTACATCATGAATCTGTGAATTAATGGAAGAACCAGATTTTTATAAAATCTTCCAAAAAATATAAAATGAAGATTTGAAAGGCAATCTGATGTCGGAATTTGATTGTTTTTATATGGTTGAACTCGTCTCGGAATGGGTGTTCGGATTTCGTGAGTTTTACCAAGGTTTGAGATGTGGGTCCCACTTTTGAGTTTTGAGATGAATTTCGGATTTTTATTTGGAAGATTAGTAATTTCATATGGAATTAATTCCTATGATTCGTGTTGAGTATATTGAATTGTTTGTGACTAGATTTGAAGCTTTCGGACAATTCGCGAGCCAAAGGTTTATTGAAATCTTGAATTTGGTTGCGAAGCGAGGTAAGTCTCCTGTCTAAGTCTGTGATAGGGAAACTAACCCTAGGTGTTGTAAATTATATTTGCTACTTGTTGCGAGGGATACGTACGCACGAGGTGACGAGAGTCTGTACGTAGCTACATTCATGTTATTGTTCGGTAGACTTAGGTTCACGCAATGCTATAACTGTACTATTTGAGTTATCTTTTACCTATTAAATTCTTTTATTTCACTACTTGGGACTAGACGTGCGTAGAGTAATAGACTTGCTATTGTAGAGATTTGACAAGTTTCATGATTAGCCGCAGAATAAATGTTCCTCTTACGTATTTCTCCCGTGCTATGCGTTTTCATAGAAAGGTTTTCCTTAAAATTATGACTCACATGTTTATTCGTGAGTGGGTTCAAGGACCCGTTTAAGGTTCTTATTCTAATGGGATCGGGTTGTTCTCCTCGACAGGATTATGTACCACACTCTCATGGGAGCAGGTCGTTCGCCTCGATAATATAATAGATGCATCTATGGTTCGTGTCGTTCGACCCTCGGGAATGCACAGATTATGATGAGATCGGGTCGTACGCCTCGGCATTTCTAAGAAGTACTCTCATGGAATTACGCGTAATATTTGACAAGAAGTCACTCTATCAATGAGTCTTCATGATTTGAATTATAACGACCTATCTGGTGAGATCCATTATATATATGCTCCGGTTAAGGAGGAAATTGCTAATTGAGAGCTTGAGTTTATTGTAGAGAGAAGGATTGTATCACGTACTTATATTTGTTCATTTCGTTTATCTACTCTGGACCGTATCTATTTACTTCTTATTGTATCTATCTTATTGGACCACTAAAGTGTCAATGTCGACCCCTCGTTACTACTTCTCTGGGGTTAGGCTAGATACTTACTGGGTACGCTTTTATTTACGTACTCATGCTACATTTGTTGCACATTCTGTGCATGTACATATACGTCTGGTGTACTACTAGGCGCAGAGGCGCGGATGTTGTGGGAACTTACCTTGAGCTGTATTTCATGTTACGATATGCATCCTGCAGAGTCTCCATCAGAATTATTTATATTCTCCTGTCTAATTTGTATTCCTGACAAAGGTTGTATTTTATTATATTTCCTAGTTGATGCTCATGCACTTGTGACACTGAATTTTGGGGGTGCTTATGGGTTGTTCCTTATTGTAGTTGTGAAAACATTATCATTTGCCTTGTAAGTTCTATTGCTTATTATTTAATTGATAAAAATTATGATTTTAAAAATACTAAAATGAGTTTAAGTTAATCATTCACTGTTTGCTTGCCTGACGGCGGCGTTAGGCGCCATCACGACCTTTAGTGGATTTTGGATCGTGACATTACATACAAAAATTATAAAAATATTTCATAATCTATAACTATTAAATAAATAACATATTCTACGATATAACCATAAATAAACGAGCATTTTCCCTTGGCAGCGATAGGTACTCCATTTTGGTATATTTTCATTCTTTCTCTATTTTGGGATATCTTTTTCCAACAAAATTAGATCTATGATTATGTTCCATCGGGACCATTGTTGTAAAAAAAAGGGCAACATAATGTGTCATACTTTTTTGTAGGGTAAAAGAAAACTCTAACATTTGGGTCATATGCTGTAGACCAAAAACTTAATCGACTTATTCCATTGCTTTTTCTGTACTCTAATAAATAATGGTTAATATACCAATATATCAATTAGAGCAGCGCGCATATATATATATATATATATACACACACACTAGGAAAGCTTTTAAAATTAAGTATATGTATATAGTATACTGCATATATGTTGAATATATATTCACCGATACTAAATATATAATAATTAATACCATAAATTAATAAGATATTAACATAATGCTATAATATTTGTGTATCTGATTATATTAATATATTATATTTATTAGATATTAACATACAACTATAGCATACTGGTATAATAGATTAATAAGATATTAACATATTGCTATAATATTTGTGTATTTGAGTATAATAATATATTATATTTATTATTAGAAGAGAGAGAAAAGGAAAAAATTGAAAAATATAAATGAGCTTACATTTTGAAAGGATAATTAATTGGGTGAGAGAATCTCAAGAGAGAGATATAATGAAAGTAAGAGAATCTCAAGAGATATATATTAGGAATATGAAAGTTGTATGTTTTAAATTAAGTTGTATAATATGTTATTTTTTAAAAGCAATTATATATTTTAGATTATCCCTGAGGTGGTATATGTGCTTAGGAATTTTGGACGTGACGTTGAGGGCTTGATTGGAACGTTGGAAAATATTAGTATTCGATTATTGTTTTGGATGCAATACATCTTCGAGTTTCAACCATATTGTTGGACCTTAGGGTGATGTTAATGAATGAAAGGGTTCTTATGGCCGGCGAATCAGTGTGGAACCAGGGAAATTAATTGATTTTATGATGGATGCAACTATATCAATAACGTTGGAGGAGGTCGATATGAGGTTACACAGGGGGCTATCTCCTGTGAGAAGGTTAAGGATTGCATGACTCCTGATGAAGTTCCTATAAAAAGTCATGCCTTCTATCCAATAGGATGCATGTATTGCGATGTCAGCTTGGTATCAGAGCACTAGGTTCACTTAGGTCACATGAGTCTTGAGCGAGTCAAGTAGAGTCTTGCGGGTCAGTATAGAGACGTTTGTACTTATCTTCGAGGGATTACAAGGCTGTTAGGAGCACTTCCCTTCTTGATTCTTTGTCATGCGATTTGATTCCATCGAAGCTTATGCTTTTATTTCCTTCCTACTCATTTTTATACGATATTGATCGTTTCTATCAATTGGGCATTGAGGAGTTGTAATGGTACTGCAGATGTGGTGCATGATGTCTCCCCCTACGTATTCGAGCGGGCTATTATCGTCGACTTGTGGAGAGGAGTTCTGTCATTTTAGTCCAGTGTTGGTGTTGTCTACGGTCGAGATTTGATATATTCTGAATTTGGTGGAATTCTTGTTAACATTGTGGTGTCACCGTCTTTGATTGAACGCATTGAGGCTCAACGACATGTTTCATTTGTTTGCCTCTCGGCACGGTGTTGTGAGATAGAACCTACAAGGAAGTTATCAGAGATGGCGGTGAGTTGTGACTTCAGGATCAAATCGTCGTTTCAGTGTTGATGGTTCGAGCGGAGATGGAATTTTTTGCAAATTGTTAAATTATAAGTATTGAAGTATATTTTGATTGATTCGCATGTTGTTTGAGTAGTTTCAGGTCGATAAGCATCGGTTTGATGTGTTAGAGAGGCGTTAGAGCCGGTTATGAAACTTCGGAGCAAGATAAGTCTCTTGTCTAACCTTGTGAGGGAAAATAACCCCGTAGGTGTTATTCCCGTTATATGCTACATGTCCAAGCTTTATGTGGCTTACATTATTTTGGATGACTCAATGCCCTTCTTAAACATTGAACTTCTAAGCGGCTGATTTAATCAAATGTTCCTTTTTTAGATTACCATTTAAATCTTGTACCTATTTTTAATATGGGTGCATTCGGATCGGTTTATCGATAAATCGAATCGATTATTTGTTATCGATTTATCGATATCGATTCCGAAAATTTTTTTATCGAGTTATCGATTTCGATTTCGATTTCGATTTCGATTTTGATTTTGTCCACTTCGCTTATCGATTTATCGATAAATCGATAAGAAATATTTTTATTTTTTTTTTGTCGTGGTTTCCTTTACCCTAACTTATTATTTCCATTTTCCTCCACCCTTATTATTTTCTAATTTCTCCTACCCTATTATTTCCTTTCCTCTTCACGCCACTTCTGCCTCAAGATTTTCCCCTACGGCCCTACCCTCCTGCCCTTTTAGAGCTGAACTGCTGAAGCCTCAAATTTTCTTCACTCAAAATTCCTCCTTTCTCGGTCTCTTCCACAGATCTGGTAATTCTCTATCTCCAAATGGGTTCTCTCAGTAAGTTGATTGTAATTTGGTAGAAGTTCTTTTGGTCGGTTAGGTAAGGAGTTGAAAAATAATTAGTCTGCCTGAATTAAATCAATTAATCGTTGTATCATTTGGTATGATACAGTAGTGATTAGTCATCTATCTCTATTAGCTATCCACTATTTATACATGTTTTACACATAGTATACATATATTAAGTAAGGGTACTAAACATGACAACATCGCTTAGAGCTAACAAATTTTCTTATTGGTGGAATCCCGCAAATTTTTTTATTGGTGTAATCGATAACCGAATCAATAAGCCCCAAAAATCGATAAACTGAAATCGAAAAAATCAAAACCTTATTTAAACGATAACGATAAGCATATGTACAAATCGATAATCGATAAGTAATTATTGATAAGGATCAAAATCGAATCGATAAATCGAATACACATCCGTAGTTATGCAAATGTTGCCCTTGAAAAGTTGTCCTTCCTGATTCTAATATTTGTTAATGTATTTCTCAACCTTACAGATAGAACTTCAGAATATGTTTGCGTTTTATTCATGTCAAAGACAATGAATTATTTCTTCCTTTCATTTTTTTTTTAGCCGAAAACAAATGCATTAATATATCTTAATATCTCATCAATCTGCGTTATTAAGCTTAATACCTTTCCTCAAGCCAAACATTCTCCTAAACCAGAAAAAAAAAAAAAAAAAAAAAAAAAAAAAAAAAAAAAAAAAAAAGAGAGAGAGAGAGAGAGAGAAAGAGTTATGTCAACTTTAAACAAGCGCAGCAAGCAATAGTATCTTCACTTCTATTTCTGAACTCAACAGTCTCTGGAAATTTGATAATATCTCTGTGTATCATCCAATAAAATCCAGGCATAGCTGTAAATGCCAAAATGGCAAAAGTGAAACAAGCAAATTCATTTTGTATTCAGCTCTTTGTACATATATGCATTTGCCTAAAAGTATGCACAAATCGGCAGAATAGTTACAGGCTTATGTTGATGAAGTATCATTTATACAAGCTACAAATTTTGATACAAAGAATGCTTGCCTTTCCAAACATTTTCTTATATTTGATTTGAAACCCTGTAGTAATTGGTCAAAGTCTTCCCATCCAACTCCTTTGAAAAGAATCTTCTCATATAGTCCATGAACATGAATTCCCGGTAAACTGCTGGTTTTTCATCTGATATTAGTTCAGGTAGTGGTCCAAATGAGTTCTCTCTTTGGCTTGGGTTAAAGAAGACAGCAACTGATACGCGTGGTTCTTGAAAAGGGTTGGCCAGAACTCTGTGCTCCACACTTTTGTATTCGTCATTCGATATTATCTGCAATCGATTAATCATGAAATACAATGTTTTAAGGAAATGTGAGAAGCACAAAAAGATGAGCATTGGACCAAACTATGTTCAGGGAAACAACATTAGCAAAAGCAAAAAGTAGCATACAAATAGTTGTTCTTGACTGACCATTTTGGTCTATGTTGAGTCTACCATTACTACCCCGAGAAGTAAAATCTACACAATAAGGGGTTGTTTAGTATAATGGATAACCAAAAATAATCCTGAGATAAAATTTAATACTGACTTAACCCTTGTTTCGTTACTAATCCTGGGATCACTATTCCAGGATTTAAAATAATACCGGGATAACTTATATGTGCCAGAGGGTGGAATAGTAATCCCAGGAATAAGTTATTCCAGGATGAAGCAATAAATTAATGATCCCAGGATCAATACAACATACCAAACAGTAAAAAATAATACAAGGAAAACTAATGTCAACATAAATAATCTCATCATAACTAATCTCAGCATAACTTGTCTTCAAACCAAACGTCCTCTAATTGTACTAATAAACCAAGTTCCTAACTTCCTAGCCCCCGACAATTTGGAATGTTGCTCCCAACCTTGTTGGTCATCATTAACGATCATTAGAAAAGAAAAAAATAAAAACAAAATCATTAAATGATCACGAAGGAACAAGTATAACAAAAGCCAACGCTAACTAATCAAAAAAAAAAAAAAAAAAAAAAAAAGCTACTCAGTACCTTTCTCATAGGAAGATAGATACCTTTCTATCACTGATGAAAAACTCTATACCTCAAGATTATCAGAAAATGAAGACAACAACATTTTCCTCTGTTGGGAGGCAACAAGGAAGAGAAGTTTTATTTTGGGCATCTCACAACCAACAAAAGCTGTGTGAGAGCACCTTCAGCTTTTGACAATTGGTATGATGGGTCCATTTACTGAAACTTGAGTTAGTTTTAATAAACAAAGAAGAAAAATGAGTTTGTAGTGGAATGTGAGCCAGTTGACATATGATAAAATGAAAGAAAATTTAGTGGAATGTGGATCCCATACTTTAAGCCTATGAAATGAAAATGGCTTGAAGAAAATGAAAAACACTAAAATGCATTAAAAAGCATTCTCGTTACTTACATCTAAAATATTCTTGCACTTCATCCTTTAATGCATTAATGCATTAATGTAAAAGGCCTTCTGGTTTCTTCCATCTACTAAAACAACTCTTCGACAGAGCCTTCTCGTTTCTTTCACCTAAAACAACTCTTCAATATTTTGTTTTATCTCTACAATGTTAAGAGTCACTTTTGGTTTTTCCGCCCAAACAAAATTTTAAGACTTTCTTAGATCTCCGCATCTAAAATCAATAGTAGATCGAGATTCATCACTTCAGTGGAAAGTTCTTTTACAGATGTTGCTCTTGATCTATCTAAAGATAGCTCAATTGTTAAGATCTCCTGCTATTTCCATTTGTTCCTGGATTTCAGGTACGAATCTTTCCCCTCTCGTGGATTCTTTGTATATTGCTCACACAAAAAGCAAATGTCTGAAATCTCAAATTGAAGTTTCATTACTTGACACTATAGTCCTAAAATGCATTTTTGTACCATATTTTCACTTTTAAATTAGAGGTATAGAGTTCTGCAAGAAAAATATAAAAGCATATCAAAAGAGATAAATATGCAATAGAGGGTCCTTTTACGCGTCAAACTGTTTTTTCTTCACAGTTGATATCAACATTTATTTCGGGTATTGTTTGGGCCTCGATTTTAATTGCAAACTCCAATCGCAAACTTGAGTCTTGAATCAAAGGTTGGGTGAAATTATTGTTTGAATCTCAATGCACTTGCATGTTCGAATTTTAGAAGGAAAATAAAAGTTAAGATAAATAGATGAAATAACTGCACAAAGATCAATAGCAAAAATATGCAACTTGATAGATTGAGATTAAACCACAAAAGTTAATCCCATAGACTCATGTCGCATTGTCACGTTTAAAGATGATTCTGTGCTGATAGTCATTACCGTGATACTCAAGGATTGTTGCTCGTGTGATTGTCATGCTTTAATTTTTTAATTATGTGGCATCCTTTTTCTTTCTTTGCTCAATTTTTTGCTTAATCTCCCATGTCCTTTTTTTCTTAATTGAATTCATAATCTGATCTTACTACCTAAAATTTTAGTTGCTTGGTGATGTATCATAGAAATACGGCATTTTCAATACCATTTTCATGGACTTTAGAATCTCTTTTAAAGCATTTTAGGTCGTTTCTTATGTTGTTTTGTAGGAAATCGAACTTATAGAGCCAAGAACATGTGTATCATAGAAATACGGCATTTTCAATACCATTTTCATGGACTTTAGCTTCTCTTTTAAAGCATTTTAGGTCGTTTCTTATGTTGTTTTGTAGGAAATCGAACTTATAGAGCCAAGAACATGTGTATCATAGAAATACGGCATTTTCAATACCATTTTCATGGACTTTAGCTTCTCTTTTAAAGCATTTTAGGTCGTTTCTTATGTTGTTTTGTAGGAAATCGAACTTATAGAGCCAAGAACATGTGTATCATAGAAATACGGCATTTTCAATACCATTTTCATGGACTTTAGCTTCTCTTTTAAAGCATTTTAGGTCGTTTCTTATGCTGTTTTGTAGGAAATCGAACTTATAGAGCCAAGAACATGTCGGAAATGTCAAAACCTCCGAACAAGTCAGACTTGCGGGCGACCGTGAAATGGAAATGCGGGCTGCACTTCAATCGCAAAAGCATCCAGCAAATCTGAAGTTCAAGAGTCAAATATGTGATCCATTCCGGGGACTGCATAACTAATGTGCGAGCGGCAGATCCATTGCACAATGCAACAAGGATTTACAATTATCGGAGGCGACAAATTTGCGATCCATCACGTGGACCGCAGAATCGATATGCGGGTCGCATACAAGATGTGCTATGACCATTCTGAAAAGATGAAGATCAATTCTGCGGCCACATGACAAATGTGCGAACTTGAAGGCACTTTTGTCCGCGTTTTTGGCCATTATAAATAGAATAGTTAGGATTTTTGTGGGGTATCTTTGTCTGAAAAAGTTCCTACACTAAGCATTCAATATTCCATTTCTTTGGAACTTTTTGGAGAGATTTCTTTAGTTTTTTTCCTTGTAAGCTTTTATGTCTTCTTTAATACTTTGTTTTTGTCTTCTAGTTGTAATGAGTAGCTAACTTAACAATAAGGTTGTGGACCCAATGATGGGTGTGTGTGTATATATATATAATGGGTTGTTGATTTCTATTCATTCTCTCTTGTTTCATTTGTAATTAGTGGTTGCAAACATCAACTCATGTCATTTTCACTTTATCTTCAGTTGAAATAGTGAGCTAGGATTTGTTAGAAATGAATAGTTAGAACTCAAAGCTTGTTTAATAGAATCACTTCGGAATAAGAAGATTCTACTTGTCATAATTGGTCATTTTATTTGTCGCATTAGGAAAAATCATAAAGAGAAAATCTACCTAAGTAGTAAAAAATATTGGGTAGTCATTGAGAGACCATTTCATGTCAAAAAACTTCCCATTAGAAATATATTATATTTAACACCTATAGCATTAAATTCCATTAAAGAGGGACATAATCTTGGTTTCTTAATCCAAATAGTTAAATCTTTTAACATAATAACGTTTCTTCATAGATTACCAATATCAAACTCTTTTCAAATTAACGGGATAGAATTACGACCATACTCAAGTGTCACGCTAGTAAAATAATCTTTTGATGTCAATTCCCTGTGGGATTCGACTCCCACCTAGTTCGGATATAATATTTGACATCGACCGTTTTATGCCATTTATATAGGTATAATTAGAGCGCATCAAATTTTGGCGCCGTTGCCGGGGACTACGGTTTTAGAATTACTAATTAGTGTGTACTTTACCTTAAGTCTTTTTTCATTCCAACACGCTTTGTTTTGTGAAATCCGGAATCATGGAAAATCCTGAGGATGTGAATGTGTTTGCAAATATTGATGATGCAAATATCATTGTTCCATTGAGAGGTGATGCAGCTACTTTCAAGGTGGAGCACAGTCTCTATATAATACTAAAGGCCGAAGGATTCTTTCGGAATTCTACCGATGATGACCCATATCAACATTTCAAAAATTCCATGGGTGTTCGTGCATTGCACAAGCAAAACCATATGTCAGATAATGCATTGAGGTTGAGGGTTTTCAAATACGCTCCAACCGCAAAGGCTAGATTATGGCTGAACAAACTATCTCCAAACAATATCCATACTTATACCGAGCTAGTGCATATCTTCCTGGCGAAGTGGTTTCCACCAAACAAGAAGTCCGAAATCCAAGAACAAATTTTCTTTAAGCAACTTCTAGGGTACCAACTTCATGAAGCTTGGGTGAGATTCAAATAATACTTGGTAAGATTGCCAAACATTCGACCCTGGAGAACATCTTGTTGAAGAAATTCTATAAGGGATCTCTTGAACAATCTGTAGCTAACAATGCGGCCAACGGGTCTTTAATGGACAAGACATAATTCTTGACAAGGTCGAACATAATTAAGCATGACATTTGGGCAACGTGAGTGGTGGTATTTCATATGGATCTCCTTCTTTGACCACTCTTGTCAAGGAAAATCAAGAGCAGCACCAATTGATTGCCGGTTTTGCCACCAATGTGGATGTTTTGACAAAGATGATGAAAGAAAGCCAAACGAAGAAGGTGAATGTGGTAGAAGAAATGCAATTGTTGCCGAATAATCAACTGGGGAGAGTGCCTTTTTTCTTTGGAGTTTGCTCTCTTGAAAGATCTCTCATTTGCATCTCCAACTTTTGAATAGAAGTGGTGTGGGAACATACAAGCTCGGCCATGTTCTTCATTGAGTGTCAGACTTCTCTTGGTTTTGCAAAACCCTTGCACGCATATTCTCCAATTTGAAACTACCTTGTCATTTGAAGAATTCTTCCACCAACGTTGAGAGTTGGAATATTGGCCTTTCGGTGGAACATATGGATTTGAGCTTCGAATGCCCAAAGTTGTTCTAATTTCCTTGATTCGTATTACCTTGATCATTTTTCCATTGTTGGTTAGTTAACACTTGTTGGTTAGGTCTCCATTGATTCTGTTGCCTCAACACTTAGTAATTTTGCCTTTGGTAGCCTCCTTAAGAATTGTTGACATAGTTCGGTTTCTCATATTCCTCATAGTTCAGATACCCTCCTTGATTATCCGGCATCGGTTACACTTCTTCTACAACATTCATCTTCTTCGTTTGGCTTTCCTTCATCATCTTTGTTAAAACATCCACATTGGTGGAAAGACCAGCAATCAATTGGTCTCGCTCTTGATTTTCCTTGACGAAGGTGGTCAAAGAAAGAGACCCATATGAAATACCACCTACGTCGCTGAAATGCCATGCTTGATTACACTTCTTCTACAACATTCATCTTATTCGTTTGGCTTTCCTTCATCATCTTTGTTAAAATATCCACATTGGTGGAAAGACCAGCAATCAATTGGTCTCGCTCTTGATTTTCCTTGACGAGGGTGGTCATAGAAAGAGACCCATATGAAATACCACCTATGTCGCTGAAATGCCATGCTTGATTATGTTCGCCGACCTTATCAAAATTTTGGGTGATTCTTTCAAATGTCTTCCATCTTATGGTTTTTATGCTTCTATTGTTATTTCTATGGTTTATGCTGGCGTTACTGATGAATTTTCTTTTCTTGTTTTATTTCCGCCTTCCTGAGTCGAGAATCTATCGGAAACAACCTCTCTGCCCCATCGGGGCAGGGGTAAGGTCTGCGTAACACACTACCCTCCCCAGACCCCACTTTGTGGGATTTTACTGGGTCGTTGTTGTTGTTTGAAATGTCTTCCATGAAAGACATGTTGGCCACATTGTCAGCTACAGATTGGTCCAAGGGATCCTAACTCGTATAGAATTTCTCCAACAAGATGTTCTCTGAAACCCATGATTCGGCAATCATACCAAGTATTGCTTGAATCTCACCCAGGCTTCATGACGTAGGTCCCCTGTAAGTTGCTTTGCTTGGCGAAAACCACTTCACCAGGAAAATATGCACTAGCTCGATCCAAGTGTGGATGATGTTTGGAGATAGTTTGTTTAGCCATATTCTAGCCTCTCTGGCTAGAGAGTATTTGAAAACCCTCAACCTTAATGCATCACTCGACAGATGGTTTTGCTTGTGCAACCCACAAACACCCACGAAATTTTTGAGGTGTTGATATGCGGCGTCATCGGTTAAATTCGGGAAGAATCCTTCCAGCCTTTAGTATCACATAAAGATTGTGATCCACCTTGAAAGTAGTCGCATCAACTCTTAGAGGGGCAATAGCATTTGTATCATCAATAATTCCATCAATATCTGCAAACACATTCACATCCTCAGGTTCACCCATGATTCTTGATTTCACAAGACAAAGTAAGCAAAGTGTGATGGAATAGAAAGACCTGAAGTACACACTATATAGTAATTTCAATCCCTGACAACGGTGCCAAAATTTAATACGCTCAAATTACACATATATAAATGGCGTAAATCGGCCGATGTCAAATATAATAATCGAACTAGGTTAGGGTCGAATCCATAGGGAATAGGCGTGAAAACATTACTTTACTAGTGTAACACTAGACTACGATCGTAATTCTATTCCGTTAATTTAGAAAGAGTTTGATATTGGTAAAGCAATCTATGAAGAAACGTTATTTTCTTAAAAGATTTAACTATTTGGATTAAGAAACCAAGGATGTGTCCCCTTTAATGAAATGCAATGCTATAGGTGTTAATATGATATATTTCTAATGGGAAGTTCTTTGATATGCAAATGATCTTTAAGTGACTACCCAATATTTTTCAATAGTTAGGTAAAAATTTCTTATTTATGATTTATCAAAATGCAAGAGTTACAAATAAAATTAATCAATTTATGCCAAATAGCTCTATCATAACTGTTGTGATCTTGCTTTATTGAGTTGAAGGTCTTCAGGAAACAGCCTCTCTACCTTCACAAACCCTCCACAAACCCCACCTATGAGAATGTAGTGGGTACGTTGTTGTTGTGATTTATGCCAAACACCACCTTCTAATTTCCAAGTGATTCTATTAAACAAGGTTTAAAACCTTGAATTCTAACTAATCATTTGTACCAAACCCTAGCTCACTCTACCAAGTGAAGATAAAGTTAAAATGACATGAGCTTATGTTAGCAACCAGTTACTATAATGGGAAAAGAAAAAAGAATGAATAGAAGCAATTTCTCTCTCTCTCTCTCTCTATTTAATGGTAAACACTCATGACACCCATCATTGAATTCCACAACCTTAATATTAAAATTAGCTACTCATTACAACTAGAAGACAAACATTAAATAAGACATTAAAAGCTTACAAGGAAGAAAAGTGAATGAATCTCTTCAAAAAGCTCCAACGAAATGGAGTATTCAATGCTATTAAGTGTTGGACCTTTTTCAGATCAAGATACCCAACAAAAATCCGAACTATTCTATTTATATTTATATGGCAAGTTAATTAATTTTTGTTGCTGGTTTTCGTACTTTTAATTCGTCTATTGATCTTATTCTATATTTACCTTTTGAATTCAAACATGCAATTACACGGAGATTCAAATAATAATTTCACCGAATTTTTTATTCAAGACTCAAGTTCGTAGGAGGTTGCAATCAAAACACAGGCTCAAACAATACCCAAGCAAATGTTGACATAAATTGTGGAAAGAACATTTGAAGCATAATTAGAACCTTCATTGCATGTGAATAACAACAACAACAAAATACTAAGTCTTATCCCACACTGTGGGGATCTGGGGAGAGTAGTGTGTACGAAGACTTTACCCTATCTTGTGAGGATAGAGAGGTTGTTTCCAATAGACACTCGGCTCAGGAAAGCACAAGCACCACATTAATGAAAATATAGACAAGAAGGGTCAGTACCAAAAAGCCATATAAAAGCAAAATAAAAACAACAAGATATTAAGGTAATCAACAATGAAAGAAAACAACGGTTAGTCATAAAAACCTACTGCCTACAGAAAGCGAGATTGCGTGCCAATACCACTGTTATGAACACTCTAGACTACATACTCTACTACCCTAACTCTAGACCTCCATACCTTCCTATCAAGGGTCATGTCCTCGGTCAACTGAAGTTGTGTCATGTCTTGCCTAATCACCTCTCCCAACATCTTCTTTGGCCTACCTCTACCTCTACCTCTCTGTAGGCCCTCTAATGTCAATCTCTCACACCTCTTCATCGGGGCGTCTGTGCTCCTCCTCCTCACATGACCAAACCACCTAAGTTGCGCTTACTGCATCTTGTCCTTAATAGGGGCCACACACCCACCTTGTCGCGAATAACCTCATTTATGATCTTATCTAACCTGGTGTGCCCGCACATCCATCTCAACATCCTCATCTCTGCTACCTTCATCTTCTAGACATGAGCGATCTTGACCGAACACACAGCCCCATACAACATCGTTGGTCTAACCACCACCTTGTAGAACTTACCATTAAGTTTCAGTGACACCTTCTTGTCACATAAAACACCGGAAGCGAGTCTCCATTTCATCTATCTCGCCCCAATACGATGCGTAACATCTTCATCAATCTCCTTATCCCCCTGAATAATAGACCCTAGGTACTTGAAACTCCCTCTCCTAGGGATGACCTACGTGTCTAGTCTCACCTCCCCTTCCCCCCTCGAGTCTCGCCACTGAACTGATATTCCAAGTATTCTGTCTTGGTCCTGCTCAACCTAAAACCTTTAATTCCAGGGTCGGCCTCTATACCTCTAATTGCGCGTTCACATCGTCTCGCGTCTCGCGTCTCGTCAAACAATACAACATCGTCCACAAATAGCATGTAACACGCACATCCCCTTGGATGTGGCGCATCAGTACGTCCATCACCAAAGCAAACAAAAAAGGGTTGAGTGCCGACCCCTGATGCAACCCCATCATAACCGGAAAATGGTCTGAGTCCCCGCACCCCGTCCTCACTCGGGTCATTACTCCATCATACATGTCCTTAATCAACCTAACGTAGGCAACAGGTACACCTCTAGCCTCCAAACATCTCCACAAAACCTCTCTATAAGTTGATGAACACCATATGCAAGTCCTTTCTCTCCCTATACTACTCCATCAATCTCCGAACAAGGTGGATGGCTTCTGTAGTCAAACGCGCATAAACCCAAACTGGTTCTCGGAAATAGACACCGTCTTCCTCACCCTTAGCTCTACCATTCTCCCAGTGAATCTCTTTAGATATGCTTTTATATTCTTCTTATAAGGATATTCTTAAACAGTTAATTTACGAATTTATTGCAGATATTACATCTATGAACTCCGTCTCTATAATTTAAAAGTTAAAATATAGTACGATAGTAAAATTTTGTATTCTGGTACCAGAAATGTCAATTGAAGAAGAATTTTAGAAATCCAAAAATTTCAATCTGAGACATCTAATATATGTTTCTTTTTCCTTTTTGTTTGAGCAATATGAAGAGAAGCCACGAGAGATAGGGAAAAATTAGTATGCAAAATCCATGGATGAACGGAAGTAGCAAAAGAAGATCTTAACATGTGAGCTGTATTTTTTTATTTTTTTTAAATTTTAGCTATATTTAGTTTTCAGATAGAATAGGAGCCAAATATGTAAAAGAACTATCTATTGAAGTTGTATCCAAAGTAATGAATCTCGATCTAATATTGATTTCTGATGTGAAAGTTGTATCCCAAACAATTGCATGTTTATATTTTGATAAGTATATCTTAAATGGAATAACTATGAATTTTTGAATTTTAGCCCGTGTACTAAACTCCCGCTATGCGCGGAGTCTGGAGAAGGGTCGGACCACAAGGATTTATTGTACACAGTCTTACCTTGCATTTCTACGTACAATAGACCTTTGTGGTTCGGTCTTCCCCGAACCCCGCGCATAGAGGGAGCTTAATGCACCGGATTAAATTCAAAAATTCAAAGATGGAATAACTATGGAAGTCTAAAAATTTTGTTTACGCGGAAGAACCAAGTATGGCTCTTAACATTGTAGAGATAAAAGAAGTATTGAGGAGGTATTTTAGGTGGAATAGGTGGAAGAAACGAGAAGGCGGTGTTTGGGAGGCAACAAGGATAGGGTGCATAGGAGATGGGGCTCAAGGGAGAATGAAAAGATAGGTATGTAGAATGAAAACTATTTGGTTGCAATTTTAAGAATCAAAGTCTATGAGCTTCTTCAGAAACAAATATGCAACAGCACCATCTTTCCAAACTTCTTGCGGAAAATCATGATTTCCAGAATGATATCATGTGACGAGTAAGAGTGGGCATGCCAGCAAGATAAAGGTGCATCAGAATGTACATACATAATCAAAATAGCTTGTCTTTAAGCGGAAGGCTAAAATGAGAAAGCAAATTATGGAAATAAGTTACCTAGATACTGAAGACGTCCCCAACCACGAGGCAAATACCAATAAAATTCTAAAGCAATTGCGAAAATCATACCAAAACATTCAAAGAGCAAGTTCACTAGCAAATGAACTTCCTATTTTTATCAGTGAAAATGAACTTCCTATCCAGCCACCACGCATGCCAACATTCAGCAATTGAATTTATAATTCTGGATCAATAGCAATGGAGTTTGAAATTTTTACTCTCGTGAACCCTACAAGCATGCTAATCTTGGATATCAAACTTGGAGACATGTGGGCGTGCTTTTCCACAAGAGTTACAATAGAAAAGCGAAAGATGATAAGCTTTCTTCTATATGAAACGAAATTTTCTCGATGAGAAGAAGCACTCCATCGTAAACTCATCTCACAAAGTATCGGCCTTGATTCATTTGCCACTACAATGATTAATACCTAAAGCACCATAATTCCGCTACAGATTCTACTATTCTTGGCACAGCTGTTAAAATAATATCTTTTATGTTAGGGCATGACTAAAGCCAATCAGTTTATGGGGATAACTAAGTGATCCTGAAAGATACTAAAGCATCCATGTTATTGTTCCTTAGCAAAAGAACAGTCAAGAAACAAATGCAAATGATTTTCATTGGTCTAGTATGACACCTTTGTATAGGCATTATAACATCTCCTTGAACTAGTAAAATATAAGATCGGCCCGTCACTACCATATAGCAAAAGGCACAAGGATGCTCTCAAATCCACATATTGGTGTCTTAACATAAATATTTGAGCCATAAAATGAACAATTGTAAAGTCCTCGCAGTTTCTAATGCTAAAACATGTTTGATACTTTAACGTCCAAAAGTTGAAATTTGTTACGTCCAGGAGCAACATGA
Source organism: Nicotiana knightiana (assembly GCA_005239525.1). Taxonomy (NCBI): domain Eukaryota; kingdom Viridiplantae; phylum Streptophyta; class Magnoliopsida; order Solanales; family Solanaceae; genus Nicotiana; species Nicotiana knightiana. Next base: position 62,137 of record MDKJ01088327.1, read on the forward strand.
TGCACTCACTGAAGCTAACAACTAATAACAGTTGGAGCAGTTAGAGAATCATTCCACCTTACAAGTTACACTTAAGTGGTGTGAAATATTCCAAGTTCAAACATTTAATGTTTAAAATAAGTGACATAAGATCAGGACATTCATCCCCTTTTTACAAGCTTCTCTTTTCCTCTGTAACCAAATGCTTATGTAAGAAAAAGCAAAGGCTATCCAAAAGAGTTGGACTTCTCATAGGCAACTAGCTACATAAAAGAGTTCATCAACTATCCAAAACATTCATTGGTCACCACTTCACCCTCTTAACATCGTTTCATGCATCCATATAGTTTATAATCGGAACCCAACCCCCAACAGAAAGATAAGCATCAATCATGCATAAACATAAATGAATTGAACATACCTTCTTCCTTTTTCTAATAAGTAAATGAATTTAACAAACCTATATGATAAAGTAAACAGCATAGACCTTGGACACATTTCTAACTTAAATGGTCTCTTAAATTTAGAAATTGGTCTTAACTTTGTCCTAAAATCTTCAATCTGAACTTATATAAGTCTCCGAATTTGGGTTTTTTGGAGTAATCCTGGTCCAACAGTAGGCATCTTTGACTTTAACGTGACTACATGAGAAAATGATCAAATTCATCCCGTATGTTCACAGCCTTGACTTCCTTTTCAAAAAATAGCAGCCTTGACTAAATTCATCCCTCAAATATTTCACTAGCCACCTAGTAGGAGGTTTTGAACAAAATGTCCCTTAAATTTAGGAGTCAGTCTAACTTTGTCCTTAATTGATGCCAAACACAAAGTCCTACAACTTTGCATTTTATCCATCAATGTATCTCCAATCACTAATGATGTCTTATAAGTTCAGAGATAAGATTTCATCTCTCAACTATTACACTAAACATAAAATGTGGTTCAGTAGATTGTATTAAACTCATTCCAGGGTTGTGGTTCAATGGTAATGGTAGTACAACAAGAAATGTGAGGTAGCCACAAGACATGATAGTTTGAAACGGCTGTGAACCAAGTCTCGTATTTATGTGAAGAATGGTAGAGGGCAGGCCCACTATCCATCGAGTTTTGAAGCAACTAATTTCTCGGTTATAAAACAAATATATATTACACTAAGGCTAAAAACATACTATATTAACCCATAAGAGGCATGCAAGCATGCAAACCATACAAGTCTAGTTACGAGCTAGCGTAGAGCATACCTGAAGGATATCACCAATATTAATAATAATAGCCCCCGGAATGGGCTCCAAATCCACCCAATCATCTCCAAACTTAACTTGCAAGCCAGTCACCTCATTTTGCACCAACACCGTCAAGACGCCAGGATCCGTATGCGGCGTTAACCCCTTCGTCAACTCCGGCTGCGGACAGTACGGATAATAATGTGCAGCCATAATTCTCGCATCCAAACAAGACAACTCCTTCAATCTATCCTCCTTCACACCTAACCCTTCACACAACAAACCCATCAACTCTTCCCCTATTTTCACCACTTCTTTATCCCATTCAACTGCCACATCCCTACACACCTCCGGCACGTGTTCCCAATCCGGTGGTGTGGGACCCAACCTGAAGGATACAATAACCAAAAATTAATTCATGTATAATCTTAACACAAGAAAATAAGTAGTAACACACCTATTTATAATACTGTAAAACCAACTTTTAATAGAAACAAGAAGCAGAGCTAGCATATAACATATGGGTTCACGTGAACGGGTAACTATTGCTTAGATGGTATATATGTATTAAGAAATTCACTAAATAACTATAAATATTTGACTAGAAATATTAACTTGAGGTAAAAATATATAAATTTCAAATTTTGAATCCGCCTTTGGTAGAAACTAGAAACCTATTTGGATATGTCTATAAGATCCATTTAGACATTGAATAAAAAGGAACTAGAAAATACCAAAATGATAAGAAATATAGATTTCTTATTCCAACCTCATCTGCAACGTGTCTCTCCAGCTGGCAGCTTTCGAGTTGTACAAATCGAAGTTCGTGGAGTACCCTACTCCACGTGACATGTCCCTACTGTAATACTTCATTTTTACTTCATCGGGCAGTTCGTTGAATGTTTTTATGGACCCGACAATTCTGTTTATGGCTTCTACGGGGACTGAGTGATTGATAATCTGGAAGAATCCGAGGGTCGTCGAAGCTTGGTGAATTTGGTCAACGAGGGTTGACCGAGGGGCAGAAAAGTCAACGACGGGAATGGAGTGTTTGCATCCGGGTTGGGTTTTGGGTTCCGGGCTTGGTGGTTCTGATGGGTGGACGAAGAAACTGGGTATAGCAGTAAGGCCCTTATCTACCAGACCTTTGACTCCGATTTTTGACTCGTCGAATTCTTTCAGTTCTTTTAAACGATCGGAGTTTGGGTTCGGGTTCAGGGTCGGGTTTGACATTTGTGCGACAAGTTTTTTTCTGCAGAAATGGAGGAGTTTTTGGGTTGGGATTGAAGAATAGGGAAAGGGAAGAGAGGAGAGGGAAAGAGATAAGGGAAGAAATTGTTGGTGAGAAGAAGACAGGGAGTGAAATGACGACATCATACTTAAAATGGAAGTTTGACGGTGGAATTGCTTTGTTTAATTCTAAGGGAAACAAAAAGAAGTGCATCGAGTACAAACATTGAAACAAAAAACATATCTTAGGACTTTAGATATGTTTATCTGAGGAATGTTTGGACTATGGAGTGGTGCAGAAACTATAAAAATAAGGATTAAAAAATTCAGCAGTAACTAGTAATACAGTACATATGAAACTGAAACTTGCAACTGAAGTAAAATTTTGCCACTTTTATTTCTTTAATAGTTTTTAAGGAAAAAAAAAAGGAAATTACAAGACATGCAATACCGAATCGATTTTTAAGTTTTTTTTAAAAACAAATTGTACGTTTTATATAAATTTATAATCGTACCGATAATTAGGATAAGTTTTTTATTTTACAAAAATAAACCGAAAAAATATTGAACCATACCGAATAAATTTTATATTTAACAAATATGTTTTTATAGTAAGTTTAAAAATAATAAAGCATTAAATTTTCTTTGGACCTTGGAATTATGAAAACGGTTATAAGTCAACAGGTAATTTAACTCAAAATATTAATTCCTAAAACCTATTATGCTACTTCTACTTAAACTAAGTTATTTCCCGCATCTTCATTAGCAAGACACAAAGCACTTTAGTGATTATGAGCAAATTACAATGTATTGAATATGTTTGCTTTCATATAATCTAGATTTATCTTATTGAATATTTAATCTTCTATAGACTTTATTCTTGAGTCTCAGCTTGGTTAATATCTTTCCACTCGTGTGATTTATATTTTCTTTGTCTTAGCTTGATTTCTTTTACGTTGTTGTAGAATAGTCGATGGATCTATACGTTAGCCATCTTTAATGTATTTTTAATTCATCACCCTTTAAATAGTAAAAATGTCTAGAGAGTTTTGCTAAGTCCTATAAAATAACATATGTTATTGCATTCTAGTTCTACTAGTGACTTTTACATGACATTTAAAAAAATACCAAAAATTAACCGGACCGTATCGATACTAAAGAGAAACCACCATGATTGGGACGGTTTCGAAAAGTCTAATTTTGGTTATACATAATAGAATAACCGAAAAATTGATATGGTACAAATTTTATAAAATAACCAGTCGAACCGAACCATTGACACCCCTACGCTAAACATTGATTTGTCGTTTGGGTTACGAGTTGGAAATGTTCTAATTCTTTAAATAAATTATTGTTGACATTTTTCCTGTTACTATTGTTACTATTGAAAAAAAATATTTTCTTTGTGATCCAAATTTTTTTTTTTTGGTGAAATGGAATAGCATATATTAATAATTAGTAAATAGAGTTAGGATTGTTAGGGGGGTACTGGTTTCCCCCTATGCTGGACATAAGTTGTTCTGAAGTATCACTATTACAATCCAAAATAGTTCTTGGTATTACAGTTCCTAGGATGTCTGCTTAAAAAATTTTATTTGCAAACACTGGAGGAACTGGCAACATTGTTGTTCTTATCAAAAAATTGGTTTTTGCTCCTTCCTTTGCTAGCACGTCATCCACCCTATTTTGTTCCCTGTAGTTGTGTTCCACAACTGTTTTGCACATCCTTTGGACCAACAACCTGCATTCAGAAACGATAGAGTTATAGGTGTTATTTCCTGGAATTAGCATTCTTATTACCTCTCTAAAATCAATGGTAAGCTCCAGTTGTGTTAGGCCCCCTTGCTCTTGAATTTGAAGTCCCTTTAGGAGTGCAGTCAGCTCCGCCAGGGTATTGGCGGTGTGGGGAATTTTTCTAGGTATCCTAGTATCCAGTCTCCACTAAAGGTCCTAAAGACACCTCTAATGCCACCTATCATTGGGTTACCTAGAGTTGCCCCATCAGTGTTAAGTTTATAGTGACACTTATAGTAACTACATTTCTCCAATTCTCCCTGCTTGTAACTATGTAGTATTCAGTAGCCTTTGCAATAGTGTTAGAAGTAGAGATAGGATCCTTCCTTTTGTTGAATAAGTTGTGATTTATTGTTAGCCATATGTGCCAGAGGCAGAAAGGAATGATAACCTCCCAAGATAGGATATCATTGAAGGGTTTTTTCCTTAGGTTGGTCCATATATTAGACCAGGAATGGGTTGTGAAGTTAGAATTCTGGTGTTGGCTGGCAGTTGTTCTTTTTGTGGTAAGATTGTGCCAGAACAACTTATCATTGGGACAATCGGAAAAAATATGGGAATTTTTTTTAGGAGTGGAGGTGCGGAAACAACATGCAGAGTTACAGTTAACCCCATTCCTGTGAAGAAGAGCTCCAGTAGGCAGTCTTTCGTGAAGCAACAGCCAGATGAAGGTTCTGACCTTATTGGGTACCTTTAACTTCTAGATCCAGCTAAAGTTATTTCCATCCCTGGCAATATTTGGATCAGCTTTATTGCTAAGGAAGGTGTAGGCTGATTTGGTGGTAAAGATGCCATTGGGTGTCAGACCCCAAATCATTCTATCCTCCTTAACTGAATTAGTGGGAAGTAATGTGGTGTGATTAAGTTTATGATGTTTTTAGGAAGGCTGAGGGAGAGAGAAGAGGTATTCCATTCCCCATGATTGTAGATGGTGGCCACCTTGACAATTAGGTCATTTTTAGGTCAGAGATCCCCCAATAATTTTTTCTATAGATGTATCATTTAGTATACATGCATCATTAAAGACACATACCATGTCCTCTTTGTTAACGACCCACCTACTGACATGCTTGCATGTATCCCATCCCCTGAGAATACACTGCCAGATTAGAGATTTGATTTTTTTTGAAATATGGTTCCAATTACAGTTGTTGGATATGAGGATTCTTGCCAAAGAGATGAGGTGTTGTGAAATACCCTCCAGTCTAAACCAACATGGAATGCCCTATTCTTGCACTCCTCTTTTTGCAAAACTAGGCCTGATCACATCCAAATGCACACCTCTAAAAAGGTATGAAACGGTCATTTGCAATTATAGCAACTCAACTAAGAGTTGGGGTCGAATCCACAAGGAGTCAAGATGGAGTTAGGGGTATATATTTCAATGTGCGTGATTGAATTATCTTGATTTGCACTTCCACAAAAAGGTTTTGTTTCTATATCTAATTTTACACTAAAGATTACAGAATAAAGAAAGAAGACTAGGAAGAGTTGTTTTTGAGGTTGTTCAAATTGGTAAAAGGCCTAGGGTTGTGACCATTACCTAGATGTTTGCCTAATGGGATAAAGACATTAATTCTTGTTTTGTTGGTCGGGGTGTATCATAGCTATCAACTCTCAATACCTCTCGGTCAGAGAGTGGTTTTGCCCAATTTGGCTTTCTCAAGAACAAATGGATATCACACAAAACAATTTATAAAAGCTCAAGTCGGGTTATTATTATCTCTAGGTTGAACCCTTTAATTAGGTTAATCAATCTCTCGATTGACCCAATTCCTTGTTAGCCATATTTTTCTAGACTAAGGCCTCATTTATTTTTTTAAGATTAGTACGTCTGAATCTGAATACATATCTGAATATCAAAATATGTATCAAGATTAAGACATCTGAATCTGAATACGCATATGAATATTAAGATATGTGTCAAGATCTTAATACAAAATGATTAGGACTGTTTGTTTTTTTAGCATCTGAATATATAAAATTTATCTTTATTAAATTATTAATAAATATAAAATTCAAATAAAATACTAATTAATATATATATATATATATATATTAGTTGGTGGAGGTGATGGCTAACAGAGGTGCTTATGAATGCTGACTAAAGATGTGGATGGTGGTGGTTTTGGTTGATGGTGGTGGTTCTGGGTAGTAGCTAGTGGTGATTGTAGATAGTGAATGTTAATAATAGTGGGTGGTGGTGATGCTTGTGGTTGTGATTGAGAAATGTGATAGTGGGTGGTAATAATTTATAATGGTGAGCGATGTCGGCTATGGTTATTAAGGATGATGGGGTGATTAGTTGTGGCAGTTGGGATAGGTGAGTGTGTGAATGTGGTTGAGAATGATGTTGGTGGATGGTGGTAATGGTGGCAGCTATGGTTAAAGATGGTACTGGTGGTGGTAGTAGTTGATAATAGTAGGCGGTGCGAGTAATGAATGTGGATGATAGCATCTTAATGAAATAAAGTTTCTGTTATGGAACTTAAGTATACAACCCTATTCAGACCCATTGAGTGGTTGTAAAGTAAAAAACCAACCACACTTAATGATTAAGATCTGAATGATTAAAATTCAGAATTTAAAAACAAATACACTTAATGTATGAGATCTGAATGACTAAGATTCAGACCTTCATTCAGTGCAAACAAATGAGACCTAAGTCTCTCTTTCTCAAGTAGAGACTAAGTCAAATAGGCATGAACTAATGTTTGCAACTATTAATTCCACAAATTAAAGCATGAACTAGGCTAAATAATAAATACTCAATCATAAAAAAATACTAAATTAAATACCCATAAGGTTTACACACTAGGGTTGGGTCACAACCCTAATAAAAATCTAGCTACTCATGCTTGGATTTGAAGAAAAAGAAGAAGAAAGACTAATTAAACACATAATGTAAGATTAAAATGATAAAATCTATTGTAAAATACACCAAATAAAGAAAACTTTCATAATAGGCAAAGAAAAACCGATATAGTAAATGTTGATGTCAAAACTTGACCTAATTTTGTGAAACTCTTCTATTTATACAAGTCTAAAAATCTAGGACAAAAATGCCCCTCGGGAGGCTCTGCGGGCGCACAATTCCATGTGCGGTCCCTAGATTTCTTCATCTTGCAGGAAGTGGTGTTTTGCGGCCGCACATTTCTGAACTGCGGCTGCGAAGCAGTCTTCTGCGGTCTGCACAATTAGATCTTATGGTTGCAATCCAATCTTCTGCGGTCCGCACAATTAGGTATGCGGCTGCAAGGCACTTCTTCTGCGGCAGCACATTTCTTGTGCGGTCTGCAATTCATAGAGACTCGGGACTTGGAAATTTGCATACTCTCTGATCTTGAATCCTAGCCCAGCTTTTGCGGCCGCACAATTCCTGTGCGGTACACAATTTGTGTAAATGTCTGCTGAGTTTTCCTTCTTTATTTGCGGCGGCAGATGGAATTCTGCGGACCACACATTACATGCTTCTGTACCCTTTTTTGCCTTGTGCTTAGACTGCTCCTATTTGAGTCGGATTTTATCTCGGGAGTCCAACTTCCAGCATTCCTGCAATTTTGCACATTTCATTAGTTTCTGGAACACAATTCAATGCTTTTAGACTAAAACAAAACCTAAAAGGCGCTAATAAGTAGTCAAAATCCCCACTTATCAAGACCCTCTTACTTTTTGGAGTTGTAACTCTTTCCCAACCCTCTAGGTGCATTTTTATTGGGTGTGGTGCCCCAAATGAAAGTCCTTTGGATCCTATCACTCCGTTTGGTTGTTTTGGAGGGTAATTTGATGAATTGCTTGACATGACTTGGGATTCTACTTAGTGATGCTTTGGCCAGGGTTGTTCTTGTTTGACCAAAAAATATAAACATTTGGTTAAGATAATTAATTTTATATAATGAGTGGTTAAGCCTAGTTAATAATAATAACTTCAGATCTACAATCGATCTACTTGGATAATGTTGACCAGTGTTGAAAGAGAGTTAAATGCAATGTGTATTTAATGTTTCAATATCAATAATGGAAGAGGAATATCAAGTATTAAATAACAATAAATGATACTAAAGTAAATAAGGAGAATGATTCACCCAATATTGAATGAGGTGGATGATTCTTCCTTCTGACAATGATGAATGACAGACAAATATAAGAATATCAGGGACTTTCTCGGATCTAATGGAAAAGGTGTAGAACAATCAACAATTGAATCTCTTTAGAAAGGTAGTGTTTGTATTTATCTAGAGAGAGGGTCTACTTTATCAAGTATGTTCTTATCAGAGAATATTACATGCCTTTTACCTTGTCTCTCTTTCTATTTATAGGGACATGCCCCTAATTAACCATAAAAGTACAAGTACAAAGAATATCCAATGGAATATTCTCTTAAAGATCCTATTATTAAACTAGTCGTTACTGCTCCTTCTGATACTTGACCTCAACCATGATTGGTTGCTCGGTGATGAGTTCCATTAGTTACTAGTCTACCTAGGCCAAATTACTTTTGGCAACACCACTTTGCATCAAGTGCTCTTAGGCCTATTTTGACCCATACAGTTAGTCCCTTCGCTTATCGGGTTCGTCTCTCGGACGACCTCGATGAGTGGACATCGCTAGTCGTAGTTTAGATATTTAGGTAAGCAGATCAAGTAGTAACGCTCTTGGCTATATGATAATGTGGCGCTTCGTGAGCCATAACTTACCGTTACATTAATTCAGAATGACATCACGACACCATGCGTCATTATTATGTGTTTTCCCGATATATTGTATCGTGTCTCGTGCCTCTACTGTTTCGACATTCGTGTTGTGCATCAATGATTTATATTCTTGATTATGGTGCCCGGGTTCCTATAAATAAGGACACAAGACCCTTTGCCTGATCCTTTGTGTTTTTCAAATACTAAATCTCCATCTCTTCCTTCCTTCTTCTTTCGTTGTTCTTGCTTTTGTTATCTTCATTCTGCATCCCTGTTTTCACCGGTTTTGATAAACTTCTGCCTCTTATACCTCCTCTATGCTTGCATCTTCTCCATATAAAAATGAGCAAAAATGGTTAATACAACTAATTCAGGGGGAGAATCTGATCCTGTCCCCTTGGAAGTTAGCATGCCTCCCCACCATGATGGGGTGGCCATGGTTGCTGAAGATGACAACTTTCCCATGGTGGAGGAAATAATTCCCTGTAGGGAGAAGGCTAGGTCTGACTTCTCAAAGTTTCCCGAAGATGAACCCGAAATCTCGGAGTCACTAATGAAAAAGGCGGCATCGCTAAGTTTAGGGCTAAATTCAAAATTCCCGGCCACAAAGACCTCATCCTTTCGGGGCACGACGTGGTGCAAATACATCGCCCAGGGTACTGCACCTTATGCATACCCCTTCTATGTAGGTTATTCTTTTCCTATCCTCCCCCTAGCCGAAGAGTTCTTTCGCTACTACCGGGTGTGCCCGGCTCAACTCTCCCCCTATATTTACAAGCTCATCCGCATGATTTCGAAGTTCACGGAGTTGGCCGGGGTCGAGGTGACCATCCATCACTTGATGCATCTCTTCGCCCCCAGTTTTCATAGGGGGCGATGTTATATCTTCACCATCGGGCAACAAATGTCTTGTGGTAAAAATGGATGACAAGGCCAATCGCTAGTTTTTGCTCAACTATTTCTACGTCAAAACTGAGGACATGGTGGAAAATTCAAACGGGTTTCCTAAGATTTGGAACTATGCTAGTAAGTACCTTTCTTCCTTTTTCCTCTATTGCACTTCGTGTTGGTCGACTTTGGTTGTACTGTATCTTATTTTCTCTTTTTACGCAACAGAGGCTGAACCCCCTTCTTTGGTCGAGCATATTCACGAGTGGGTTAGCCAACTCCTTCCTTATACAGTGGGAATTCACGAATGGTCGGCCTTCTGCAATAAATTCCGGCCCAAGCTTCCCGGTAAGTTTGCTTATGTCTTCATCGTTGATTTTTTCTGATAGGTCACATTTTATCTTTAGGGGGTTGATCCCGACTTTTTCCTTTTGTTGTCAGAACGGGGAGGTCCGAGGAAGACGAGAGCTCCTACTCCTGCATTCTGCCAGGCGACCGCTACAACAAAATTTGTCCCAACTGCAACCGTGACCAAACCTGCCCGATCATCTTCCTCCATTCGGCCTTCGATTTTGGTGCGATCAGCTTAGCCATCAGCGGCCTCAACATCTGGGACATCGGCTTTTCCTGTTCTGCATTTAGTGGATGAGTCATCATCGAGCGGGGAATACTTGAATCCACAAAAAGGAGATCGATGGATGTTGGCAGCGGTACAGTTCGAGCAGTGGACTCTACTAGGGATGACTATGAGCCGACCATTGTTGCACCTGAAAGCGATGCTAATCCGTCATCTGGAGTTTCGCTATCAACGGAAGTGGTGGAAGGTGCACCATTTCCTGAAGTTGAGGGTGAAGTTAGAGGGTCGTCTATGGAGGTTGGCGACAACGTACTAAGAAGTGAGTCGTGATCCTCGGTACCGGTTGATGTTCCCTCGTCGGCCGATGTGAGAGGACGTCTAAGAAACCAGCTCTGATATTGGCCCCGATGGGGTGCGGATGCTGAGTGAGGGGTTCACTCGGGTGGAAGTGAGGTTGGAAGAGTCCACGCGTACCATCGTGGTCCCCATGGACCGCGATCTGCTGGTGAACACTAAAGATGTGGTCCCTTCCTTGGATTCTCTTTGCTCCGATATGGAGGGTAAGACCCTTGAGTTGCTGAACGATGCTGCTCTATCTTTGGGAATAGCCGGCCTCTCCCTTAAGGTAAGTCTTCCGACCTTTCTAGTTTTTATGCCTTGCACACTATTTTTGATAGACTGATTTTCTTCCTCTTTTTCTTCTCTTTTACTTTTAGACCATTATCTTGGAGATTGAGAGTGCTCGCCGATAGGAGAGGCGTAAAACTATTTTCAAGAGGATGTAGAAGAAGTACCATGAATACCGCAGCAAGCATCGTGAGACCTTTAGGCGATTCGACGAGAGTGGCAACTTCCGAGCTATCTGGGACGAGCTGGTGAGAGTCATCGGCAAGTGCAGCGTCCTCGAAGGGACGTTGAGGGATAAAGAAGAGGAGCTCGAAGTGAGAATGGGAGTTGAGGCCGAATGTGCAGACCTTCAAACCCAAGTGGTATCTCTGCGGACCGAACTCGAGCAATGTTCGGTCAAGGCCGATGCTTTAAGTGATGAGGTCGCCGAGAAGACGACATATTTGGAGAAGGTCGAGTTGGCTTGGTTGGCGGCTTTGGCAAAAGTGGAGGCCTTGGAGGATGTAATCTGCGTCCTCCGATCCGTGTGGGCAAACGATTTTGGAGACGACCAGGCTCAAGCAAGAGCGGCTTGATGAGAAAATTGGGGGGCTAGAAAAAAAGGTGTCGAACCTTGGTGGCCAAATCGTCGCTCTCAAGGCCGAGAAGACGCAGTTGTTGGCCCAGTCGTCCTCCTCTCACACTTCTGCTTATCCTGATCTTCTGTGGGATTTATATGAGGAGTGGATCCACGCCGAGGCCCAGCTAGACATATTTAGAGATTTGATGACAACAGGGAGAGTTCCTGAGGCTGAATTGAGGATGATCATGCTAAGGCGCGTGCAGCTCGGATCGCCTGTGGCTATGACCCTGCTACACCGTGGACCAATGATGGCGAGGAGGAGATGGGATAGCAAGATTCCTGGTACAAGGACTAGTACCCTGATGGCGATGGCGATGGTGGAGATTGCGCTATTGGGTCGGGTGGTGAGTACTTATTCCTTTGGTTGTAATTTTTGTGCACACTTTTGTGTTCATCTGTTAGCCCTTGTAAAGAATACTTTTGAAGTATGAAATGCTATTTTCGTTGTTCGTTTCTGAATCTTTTCTCTGTTTGGTCTTGTATGCTCCTTTCCTTAATTTTGTTGTTCGATTGCTTTTAGTTATAGAAACTCGCTTTGTATGTTGAAAGAGTTCAAATGCCGAACTTGGTAGTCACGACCTGGGGCCAATAAGTTTTGTCGAACAAAGTCAAACATAACTGGAGCTTAATTTGAAACGTAACTTAGTTAATATAAGCAAGGTCGAACGTAACCTAAACCCAACAATGGGCGAGGGCCGTATAAGCTTAATTCTAGCGAAGTAAAATATAAGCTGCAGTTGACCTTAACGAAGCCGAATGTGAATTCGAGCGAGGTTAGTGTTATTTGATTCGAACGAGGTTGAGTGTTTTTAATTCGAACGAGGTCTAATGTCTTTTAATTCGAACTAGATCGAATGTCTTTTAGTTCAAACGAGGTCGAATGTCTTTTAATTCGAACGAGGTCAAATGTCTTTTGATTTGAACGGTCGAATATTTTTTAATTCGAACAAGGTCAAATGTCTTTTAATTCGAACGAGGTCGAATGTTTTTTAATTCGAACGAGGTTGAATGTTTTTCAATTCAAACGAGGTCGAATGTTTTTTAATTCGAACAAGGTTGAATGTCTTTTAATTTGAACGGGGTCGAATGTAGTTTATTCTCTTGCGGTCGTGGGCCGGGTAGATGCTGAGGTATTGTTTTGGCGAATGTACATTTATGTTTTGCTCATACTTGGAGAAATTTACATATTTGGCATTCCAGTATCGGTCTATCTAGTCCCTTCATTGGGCGACCTTGAGATATGTCGAGAGGTTGAGCAGTGAACTATGCCTTTTTCTTGTTCGTACTTTGACTTGAAGTGTCCCACTTATCGCCTCGTTAAAAAATCTCCTTGATAAAATCCAATTAGTACAAAACTCAATTGAGGGAAAAAGAGTACGACTTGGAGGACGCTTGTTCTTAAAAGTTGAAGTACTTGGGGTGGCTGATGTTCCAGTTGTTTGGTAGTTTTTTTCCTTCCATTGTTTCTAGCTGAAAAGACCCTTTGCTTGCTATTGCTGTGATTTTGTATGGGCCGTCCCAATTTGTTCCCAGTTTGCCCTCCTGCGGGTTTTTGCTTGCTTGTGTTTTGGTTTTGAGCACGTAGTCCCCAACTTTGAGTGGTCTGATCTTGGCCTTTTTGTTGTAGTAGCATTTTGCCTGTTGTTTTTGGGCGCATTCTTATGTAGGCCATGTCTCTCCGTTCTTCAGCTTCGTCGAGGTCTTTTCTTCTACTTTCGTCATTCCTCGACCCGCTCTCATGGGAGTATCTCAAATTGGGCTCTCCGACTTCGACTGGTATTACTGCGTCAGTCCCATAGATTAACAAGTAGGGTGTTTCTCCTATGGTCATCTTTGGCATTGTGCGGTAGGCCCATAACACTTCTGGCAGTATTTCTGGCCAAAGTCCCTTGGCGTCCTCGAGATTTTTCTTCATGATGTTCACTATTGATTTATTGGAGGACTTTGATTTCCCGTTGCCCACGGGGTGGTATGGGGTGGAGAGTATTTTTTTGATAGGCCACTTCTCGAAAAATTTGGCGACCTTTTTTTCCAGTGAATTGGGGTCCGTTGTCGCGACTGATATTTTTGGGGAGGCCGAAGCGGCACACAATGTTCTTCCATAAGAACGTGATCACTTCCTGCTTGTGTATCTGAGTGAATACTCTTTCTTTTACCCATTTAGAAAAATAGTCAGTTAAAACCAAAAGGAAACGTACGTTACCTCATCTTGGGGGAAGGGGGACCACAGTGTCCATTCCCTACTTGATGAAAGGCAAAAGGGAAGTGACCGAGTGGAGTTGCTCGCCTGATTGGTGGATCATTGGGGCGTATTTTTGGAATTGCTCGCATCTTTTTACGAAGTCCGCGGCCTCTTTTTTCATAGTAGGCCAGTAGTAATCTGCTCGTATGAGGCATCTGACCAGAGCTCGGTTGCCGGAATGAGCCCCGCAATGGCCCTCGTGGACTTCTTCTAGGACATGCCGAGTTTGATTCGGGCCCAAGCATTTCGCCAAGGGGTCGTCGTACATCCTCTTGTATAGATCGTTCTGGATGATGCTAGACCTGGCTGCTTGAATCCGAAGTTTCTTGGCTTCTTTTTTATCATCTGGGAGTATTCCATCCTGCAAGTCGGTAACAATACGGTTACGTCAATCCCAAGTTAGATTTATAGTCCTTACCTCGATTTGATCTATCGATGAGTGGAGGAGCGTGACCACATTTCCTTCTCCGGTTATGGTTTTAGTAGCTGCCGCTAATTTGGCGAGGCCATCGTCTTCGGTGTTTTGCGTCCGAGGGATTTGGTCGAGCTAGCATTCATCAAACTCGGGCAATAACTTGCGGATTTCAGCCTGGTATTTTTGCAACCTTTATTCTTTGATCTTTAAAGTCCTGGTGACTTGGTTGACGACGAGCTCATAATCGCAGCGTAGGATGACTCATCGCGCTCCCTACTTCATTGTTAGCCTTAATCCTGCAATCACGGCCTCATACTCGGCCTCATTGTTATTCATGTCTAGGAACCTTATGGACTGGCGAATCACTTCATCTACTGGGACCTCGAGCACGAATCGTAGTCCGGACCTTGATGCATTGGAGGCATCGTCGGTGTACAAAATCCATAGATCTTGTGTTTGCGGAGAAACGTGGATGCCTTCTTTTTTTACTTTAGGCATTATTTTTTCCGCTGAAGTTGGCAAGGATTTTTGATTGTATCGTCGTCCGTGGTTGATATGTAATATCATGCTCGCTTAATTCTATGACCCACTTAACTAATCTTATCGATAGATTGGGCTTATGCAAGATACTTCTCAAGGGAAAAATTGTGAGTACCGAGATTGGATGGCACTGAAAGTAAGGTCTAAGCTTTCGTGAAGCTATGAAAAAGGCCAAGGCCAATTCTCAGGGTTCAGTTTCATCCCTTATCGCCTGAGTATGTCGAAGGCCTCTTTCAGGCGGTCGATGTGATCTTCTTTCCTTTTGGACTTAACAAACATATCTTCTATGTAGACCTCCATGGTCTTGCCGAGGTGGTCCTTGAACATTCTTGTTGCCAACCTTTGGTATGTCGCTCCCGCATTTTTCACTCCGAAAGGCATCATGCTGTAGCAATACGTTCCTTGGTGGGTGATGAAGGTGGTTTTCTCCTGGTCCTCCTCTTCCATGAGGATCTGGTTATAGCCCGAGTATGCATCTAAGAAGCTCAGCAATTCGTGCCCGGCTATTGCGTCGATGAGTTGGTCAATATGGGGTAGCACAATTGAGTCCTTTGGGCATGCTTTTTTTCAAATCTGTGAAGTCCACGCACATCCGCCATTCCCATTTTTCTTTTTTACCATGACCAGGTTGGCGACCCATTGGGGGTATTTTGATTCTCTGGTGGAGCTTTTTCAGCAATTTCTCAACCTCCTCGCGAACTGCATCGTTTATTGTGTAATTGAATTTTCGCGTAACTTGCCTTACCGGGGGTAGAATGGGTCGACGTTCAACTTGCGCGTTGCGACCTCTTTCGGGATACCTGGCATGCTTGCATGGGAAAAAGCAAACAAGTTTGCATTATTAATTAAGAAATGACAGAATTTACCTGGTTCTTGCATCTTGCAACCGATATATGCTTTCTTGTTGTGGTCGTTATCATCAAGTTGGACAGGGTCGAGGCCTTCTACGGTTGATCCGTGGCCTCTATTATTTCGGGGTCTTTGATGATGTTCGCTCTTTCATCATTACTCGACCTCGACCCTGTTAATTGCTATGCCTCTTTTTCTTTGCCCTTTATTTGTCGGGTGTATGTGCAGTCCTGGGCGATTCAATAGCATTCTGGGGACATGCTTGTTCGCCTCGTATGTAGAACACTCCCCGTGGAGTGGGAAATTTGATAACCTAGTACAAGCTGGAGGGGATGGCCTTCATGGCCTGTATCCAAGGTCGACCTATTATGGCGTTATACGTCGTGTACTGATCCATGACGTGAATTGTGGTTTCCAGAGTGACGCGGCTTGCTAAGACGGGGAGTGTGATTTCTCCAGATGTTCGTTCAACTGCATTGTTAAAACTGGTTAGCATGATGCAGTGTGGCATTATCTTATCCTCAAGTTTCATCTGTGCAAGCACTCGAGGGTGGATAATGCACGCGCTGCTCCCATCGTCCACCATAATATGTCTCACATCTGTATCTAATATTCGTAAAGTGATAACAAGAGCATCATAGTGAGGGAACCAAACCGTGGGTGTCTGACTTATCGAAGATGATACTTTCTTTGAGTTCATCATACCGTTCATGAGTGATCGATCGTTTGAGTTTGTGGGTTGTGGTGAAGTGACTCGGACCTCATCTTTTGTGGCCACTTCACTTTTGGCCGAGCTTCTCCAACGCTTAGACTATTTCTGAAGGTGATACACAAAAACTGTGAGCATATAGTAAAGGGAGCATATATCTATCGCTCCGGTGAGTCCCTGTCCTTGACCTAGATGGGCCCTATTTTTGATAGGAGGGCGACATGATGGCGCCTCTGATATATGGCTGACGTCTTTCTCGGTTGGGTCGTGGAACTGCTATATCCCTTTCTGGTGTCGTTTCTTCGATCTTTTCTGGACTCGGCATGTATTGAGGTCAACCACTGGGTTGGTCCTTTTAGGTTGTGTTCGTCACCACGGACTTCAGCGTAATAGGCATTGTGTATTTCATCCTAAGTGGTTGGGGATATTTCATGAGCCGACTCAACAACTTTCTGGTCGCCCTCGAATCGCTTCTTTTCAACCCATTTTGGAAAGCTGCTACAACCATGCCTTCTGATACATTTGGTAAGGCCATCCGTACACGGTTGGATCGAGCGAGGAAGTCCCTTAGTCCTTTTCTAGGTGATTGTTTGATGGCAAATATATCATTCACTCTTGCCTCCGCCTTTTTAGCTCCGGCATGGGCTGTTAGGAACTTGTCGGCCATCTCTTCGAATGTTTCAATGGAGCATGCAGGTAGGTGTGAATACCAAGTTAATATACCCCAGGTGAGGGTTTTGCCAAACTTTTTCAACAGGATGGAGGATACTTGTTCTTTGGCGAGGTTGTTGCCTTTTACTGCGGTGACATAGTGAGTCACATGATCCTTAGGTTCGGTCGTACCATCGTATATTTTAAGTTACGGTGGCATTTTTAAGGTTTTGGGTATGGCATGTGGAGCGACTTCATCACTATATGGTTTTTCAACGAACCGACCAGCATCTCTTTTTGGTAAGAGTTTTGGGCGCCCGGTATTTTGTCTACCCTTTCTTGATGCTCTTCATTTGGTCTCGAAGCATTTTTTTTCGTTTTCCATTTCTTACATCTTCCTCAAAATGGTTGTGGGGGTGTCGTCACCAACATTATTAACATTGTGAGTGATACCTATTATGGGAGGGGGAGGGTCGTGCTGCTTGGCCGTTATTGGTGCAACGCAAGTCTGGGATTTTCTCTGACCGCCTTATGGGCAGGTTTGTCGAGGATGCTGGTCAACGTATTTGTCAGCCAAGCCTCGAGCAGTTTCTTCACTACCGGTGGCGCCTCTTTCGTTGTGGACGTGGAAGCTCCTTTACCGTGGGACGTTGTGATACCTATTATAGGAGGGGGAGGGTCATGCTGCTTGGACGTTATTGGTGCAACATAAGTTTGGGATTTTCTCTGACCCCCTTATGGGCAGGTTTGTCGAGGATGCTGGTCAACGTATTTGTCAGCCAAGCCTCGAGCAGTTTCTTCACTACCGGTGGCGCCTCTTTCGTTGTGGACGTGGAAGCTCCTTTACCGTGGGACGTTGTGATACCTATTATAGGAGGGGGAGGGTCATGCTGCTTGGACGTTATTGGTGCAACATAAGTTTGGGATTTTCTCTGACCCCCTTATGGGCAGGTTTGTCGAGGATGCTGGTCAACGTATTTGTCAGCCAAGCCTCGAGCAGTTTCTTCACTACCGGTGGCGCCTCTTTCGTTGTGGACGTGGAAGCTCCTTTACCGTGGGACGTTGTGATACCTATTATAGGAGGGGGAGGGTCATGCTGCTTGGACGTTATTGGTGCAACATAAGTTTGGGATTTTCTCTGACCCCCTTATGGGCAGGTTTGTCGAGGATGCTGGTCAACGTATTTGTCAGCCAAGCCTCGAGCAGTTTCTTCACTACCGGTGGCGCCTCTTCCGTTTTGGCCGTGGAAGCTCCTTTACCGTGGGATGTTGTGATACTACCATGATGAAGGGATGATCCACTTCACCTGGGAGAGGCATTTGGCGTTACATCTTCACCCTCACTTTCAGAAAACATCGTTGATGGTGTTTAAGAGGTTGTTGGTGAGATCGGCCACTGCCATCATCCTTTCTTCTCCGTTACCTGCCATGTTAGATTTGTGTGTACAAGAAATTAGGGTCTTTTCCATTTTTTGCTAGTTATATATCTAGAAGAAAATAAAATTTAACTAGGAAATCCCCACAGACAACGCCAAATTGTTTGACAAAAAAATATAAATCTTTGGTTAAGCTAATTAATTTTATGTAATGAGGGGTTAAGCCTGTTAACAATAATAACTTCAGATCTACAATCGATGTACGTGGATAATGTTGAACAGTGTTGAAAGAGAGTTAAATGCAATGTGTATTTAATGTTTCAATATCAATAATGGAAGAGGAATATTAAGCATTAAATAACAATAAGTGGCACTAAATTAAATAAGGAGAATGATTCACCCAATATTGAATGAGGTGGATAATTCCTCCTTCTGACAATGATGAATGACAGACAAATATAAGAATATCTAGGACTTTCTCAAATCTGATGGAAAATGTGTAGAATAATCGACAATCGAATCTTTTTAGAAAGGTAATGTTTGTATTTATCTAGAGAGGGGGTCTGCTTTATCAAAAATGTTCTTATCAGAGAATATTACATGCATTTTATCTTATCTCCCTTTCTATTTATAGGTACATGTACCCAATTAACCTTAAAAGTATAAGTATAAAGAATATCCAACGGAATATTCTCTTAAAGATCCTATTACTAAACTAGTCGTTACTGCTCCTTCTGATACTTGACATTGGCCACGATTGGCTGCTCGGTGATGAGTCCCATTAGTTACTATTCGACCTTGGCCCAATTACTTTTAGCAACATCACTTCGCATCGAGTGCCCTTAAACAGATTTTGACTCATACAGTTCTGCCAGTCATGTTCAGGTAGCTTGTTATCCATCCAGCCATCTTAGATTGTATGTTAATGATAAATTGAATGTAACTATTGGATGGTATCTTGTGGAATATGGGGAAGCCCATGTATTAACCAAAACAGAAGGTGGCTTGGATGGAGAGGGTGGCAGTAAGTACCTCCATGTGGTCAGGATTGCAGTTGGAAGAGAAGAAGACCCTAGACTTAGTGAGGTTAATATTTTGCCCAGATGCATCATTGAAGGAGTTTAGAATATTGATGATTGTGTTACAATTCCTGGAGTCAGCTCTTGAAAAATATGGTTAGGTCATCAACAAAGAAAAGATTGGAGATCTTAGGACCAGACCTATTGATACTGATTGGTAGCCACTATTTGGTATAGACTACATTGTCAATGAACCTGAAAAGTCTTTCCATGGACATAATGAAGAGGTAGGGTGAAATGGGGTCTCCTTGTCTGATTCCCCTGGTGGCTGGAAGGTGTCAGTTTTTCCACCATTCACTTGGATAGAAATTGAGGAGGAACTGACACATGAGAGGATGAGCTTGATAAGGTCAGGGGGAAATTAATGGCTTGGAGTGTGTCTCTAATGAAAGACGACTAAATCCTATCAAAAGCCTTTTCTAGATATATTTTTAGGATGATGTTAGCCTGATTCCCTCTCATTTTCCCAAAGTGAATGATGTATTCCTGAACAATTATAGCATTATCAAAGGCCCTCCTATTGGATATGAAACTAGCTTGAGTAGGACCTATTATGTTTGGGAGGAAGGGTTTGATCCCATTAACAATGATCTTTGTTACAGTTTTATAGATGGCGTTACAAAGCCCTATGGGTCTGAAGTTCTTGAGCATTGAGGCCTGATGGCACTTGGGGATGAGACAAAGCAATGTCTCATTCATGGTGGGGTGCATTGTGTGGGATTCAAAACTCCACTTACAGAAGTCAATGACAGACTTCCCTACTATGTTCTAGTATTTTTGATAGAATAATAGTGCAGACCATCTAGCTCAGGAGCTTTGAAAGGTGTGAAAGAGAATATGGCCCTCCTAAATTCGTTATCCCTAAAAGGTGTGGCCAGGATGTCCCTTTGAGGGCTGGAAAATGTATGGGTTTGGCCAACTGGGCTGTTTATGTACATTGATGCATTTGTGACTGAAGAAGTGTATAGGGACATGACGTAGTTAAGGATAGAAACATTGATTTCCTGTTGGTCATGTTGCAGTTGCCAGCTTCATCCCTTAAAGAGATGATTCTATTTCTTCTTCTCCTATTGAGAGTTGAAGTGTGGAAGAATCTAGTGTTAGCATCTCCATCAGTGAGCCAGTTAATTTTGGATTTCAGTTTTCAGAATTCTTCAACATTTTTAAGGATTGGGTCGAGCTCTTCAATCAGACTATTTTCTAGATTTAAGATGAAATCACTGAACTGGTAGTTGGGGGATTTTTGGATGCCAGCTATTCTGGCCATTAGCCTTCTCTTCTTATGAAAACTATTGACAAAAGTATGGCTATTCCACTAAGTGACTCTAGCCTTGAAGAGTTGGGTTGACTGGATTAGAGAAGAATTTGGGGAAAAGGCATCCAAGTCCAAATTGGAGAAGGAAGGATGGATACACCATATTGATTCAAATATGAAGGGTCTGTTAGAAGTAGTGGCATGCTCACCCTTTAATCTAATGCTCAAATGACATTGATCAGAATGGGTTCTATGTAGGTGGGTAATATTAGCCTCAGGATACTCAGAGATCTAACAGTCATTAGCAACGCATCCATCAATTATCTCTAGAATCAGGCTACTTGTATTTACTATCTTTGTACCCTAGGTCTACTAGCTTGCATTGATTAAGACAGTTCCAAAAGAGGTTACCTCTATTAGGGTTGATGCAGTTACCCCCAAACTTATTCCTAGTTTTCAGAACTTCATTAAAATAACCTCTTACAAACCAATTACCATTTAAATTCCTAGACATATTAACTAAACAGTCTCAAAGCACTTTTCTATCAGATAAATAATTGCTAGCAGAAATTGCAGAAAAAAGTCAGGAGGTATGAGAGGGTAATACCTTGACCATTGAATGGATACCTTGGGAAGTGGTGGATACCTCATCTACCTGTACATTATATGCCTTCCACATCATTATTATCCCTCCAGATAGACCCACTGTCGGGAACTGGATGAGCATGTCGAATTGAAGTTTCTCAATCAGCTTTCTGGTGGTCGACCATCCTTGTTTCTAGCAGTACTAACATAGCTGGTTTCTGTAGCGGAATCATATCTGAGCAGTGTCTTCTGAACTCCGCATTGTTCCCTCCTCTCGTTATAGGGGTGGGGTTGGTTGGGGAGTCCAACTTCTGTGCCTTCTCTATCCCCTGAGGAGGCATCACAATTTTCTTCTTCCCCGATTTCTTCATGCTCAGTACAAGGGGTCAGAGTTAGCAGTGACTTGAGTACACCCTGACTTTGGTGGGATCCTAATCCTATTCCACACTTGGAAACGACTCAGGGGCACAACAGGACTAGTATATCATTGTACTCCATATTGAACTCTATTACTTTGACTAAGTCTAGTAGGAGTGAGTATGTCTGTAGTGGTCCATAACCCTCCTTTAACATCTTCCTTGGTTGTTTTCCTCTTGAGCAGATCTAGTGCTTTGTTGATTTCCTTTGTTATATTCCCCAGTGGTGGGGTTTGTCTCTTCTCTACTGGGATTGAAGACGATGACACTTGTTAGGATGGTGGTTCAATAACCAAAAACTGAAACGTTGCCACCGGGTCCTCTACTACTGGGTCTGGGAAGAAGGGGATCAATTGAAAAGTTTGTGTAGTAGGTTGGTGACTATCGGTGGGTCCAGGTTGGTAATCATGATGCTGGTGTTGCTTGTGAGGATCACGGATTGCCATAAATGCGGGCTAAAGGTTTCCAAGGCCTTGTTCAATGTCTCCATTGACACCTTTGCCAGATGCCTGGGTTCTGGATGATTAGGGTACCCGGTTGGTTTCCTAATAGGAATTTATAGGCTAAAGCTTGGACTTGTAGTGCCAATTCCATCCAAGATGTTGGGTTGGATAGGTATTGGGTTAGGGTGTATCATTTGGGTGGCCGTTTACCGTTTGGGGATGACCCCCCCCCCCCCCCCCCCCCCCCCATAGTGAGAATTATTGGAAGTTGATGGCACAACCCGCTCTGGCTTGTCAGGTTCAGGCCTGATATTTGCTTAGTGATGGGGGCGCAATGTTTGTGGTTTGGGTTTGGGTAGGCAATACAATTGTACCCGTTCTTGTTTCCCTAACCCCGATCCTGCTTTCCTCTTTACATTGGACTTGGATTGTTCCTGCGTAAAGTGGGGTTGCGGGAGGGGGATATTGGATTTTTGTTGGTTAGACAGGTTAATAGGTCGTTGGTGGTTATTGGACTTATTAGTATTATTTGTAGTATTATATTTAAAAGTTTTTGTTTCCAAGAACTTACTAGTATTTGCATCAAATATTTTTACCTGAGTTGTTTTTGTTGATTCTTCAGTCCCGTTGGTATTTCTCCTCCCATTGCTTTGATATTGTGTGATCTTTTGAATTGGTTTCCTTTTTCTGGGGAAGTTTACCGTTTTCCATTCATCTTCGGCATCCTAGTTATTTCGCACTTCAGAGCATTATGGAACTTCTTGTGATGGTGCTTATTTGTCTATGGGTACACGATTTTAAATTGCGTCTTATTCTGCCACAACCTTTACACAAGGTTCTCTCCCCTTCGGAGATCACAACTCCAATAATAACTGAAATTTCCACCGGTGTTTCGAGTGGCACTTGGATACAGATGTGTTAATATCTTCCCCCTCAGGGTAGAGGACGTGCACGTGTATATTTTGAGTAGTTTGCCTAGTTTCCTTCCAACGTTTCCAAAATTTCTTTATCATAGAACTCAGTTGACTGTAGTACGCTAATCTAGATGGCAGTGAAGGATAGAGTTTCTTCTCGCGGAACGAATTTTGTTCGCATTTGCAGACTGAGAGGAAATTTTCGGATATGAACTAAGGACCTAGGTATAATTCCTTAGCCATGTTTTCCTCCAATCTGAATTTGACTATGAAGAAATCCCATCCTAGATCAATCAAAATTAACTGTTCAGATAGGTTCCAAAGATCAATCAGTTTGGATCTGAGGAAATGGTGGGGCATTCTAAGACCAACGACTTTTATGATGACTAAAATGCGCCAAGGATGGTACATGCGATTTTTGTCTTCCTGGGATAGGGCTATTGGGCCATAATTTTTTTTTGCCTTTGTCATCATTATTGTTTGTAGGGGGTTTCTTCCTGTAGTGTCCAGATTGGTTTGTTGCTTGTTGATGAGTGGCTAGAATTCGTGATTTTAAGCATTATATCCCTTGCATTTTATGTGCT